>JAPYZM010000292.1:0-39018 GCA_030522845.1 Psyttalia concolor
GAACATTTGGAACAATCAAAAAATTAATTTATTGCTTTGACTAAATTTGGTTTGTATCAGCAGATGTTGAGACATTATCTCATGGCTTTTGTCAGAAGTGAGTAAGTGTAAGAAAAAGTGTCTACAGGACAACGAGTACGCGACAAACCGATAGAAAAGAAAGAGAGAGCAACAGAAATTAAGGACCTTTGTTAGGTCAGTTCTGAGTGCGAAAACTCTCTTTAGTTTTAGCCAGTGTTTGTGGAGATTTGTCAGAGAAATATATACTTTCTACATGGATACATATTAAGATTCATTTAAAAAAAATATCTATCGCAGTTTCCACTGGAGTATTTTCTCACTTGACCCAACACAAATCCCGCGAATTCGACAGGAAATTTAATTGGATTTCTAATGAAATGGTTTATAGAAAATAGTCTGGAGGAAAAATTTGCTGGGGGGATATTTTCGATCAAATTTCCTCCTCTCAATTTTTCATTATTGATAGAAATAACATCCTTTGTACGAGCGAATTTTCCGAGGCCGGGAGTTTCTCATTTTTTCACTATTTTATTTTTTATTTCGTTCATATACCGAGTAGTGTCAAACTCGTAATTGACGCTGTCTGATCGATATTTTAATTTATATATCTCATGGGCGGAGTTGTGTACAGAGGCATGAGAGAGAGCTGCGAGATGGCTGTCAGCGTTGTGAACGAGTAAAGACAGGTTTTGCGCGCGCGACTTGACTGGTTTTCACTTTTTTTTTTATTTTTTAATTTTATTTTTGCCGATGTATTATATTCTCGATTGAGTTTTCCCTCTCTCGGAGTTTGAAAATTGAAAAAGTGTCTGGGAGGGGGATTATTCAAGCTTCACATGTCCGCTGTAGTTTTCGGATTGGCGAGTGATGAAGAATTAATTATCACGAAATCTTTAATTGAACCTGAATTTTTTACAATTTCGAGATGAGATTGACTTGCCACCCACGGGTGGGAATTTCGATGCACGCGAATTACAACTGATGAATTAACGGTGGTAATTCTGACGTGGACAAACGTCCGCGCTGTAACGAATTAGCGTCACGCGTCACTTTGTTTAACGTCTCACGATGATCGTCGGATGTGCGAGTTATCAAGTGGGATTGGTATACCGAGGGATACAGCTGCACTACCGATAAATAACTTACTTGGCTATTACCTAGCGGACAGATGAGGAGGGAGAGAGGTGTATGAGAAGGGTAACTCTGGGAATACCCATTTAACTGATGACAGACGCTCCATCGTGATGCAACGGACTGTGTACAAGCGCATCACTATACCGTTAATCTGTAGCCAATCTAGAAATCATTTGCATGAGTCCACAGGACAATTGGAGTAAATAATTCGATGGACGAGATCCGGAATAATTTGTGGATGGACGTGAGCTGTTTCAATTTCACGATTTTCTATCGACGATTACAAGTGGAGGGAGGATTTATTATTTTTTTAATTCGTGCATGTCAATAGTTGATAAAAAATTTGCCCTATTCGGTTGTAATCTACATTCCAATTCTTTAGAAAATTGACGGGATTTCTACCAAATTTGTATTGGAATTCTATTGAAAAATTTTATAATTTTTATTATTTCTATTTGTTTCAGGAATATTGATTGTTTTTAAAAAATATTTACATTTGCAAAATTTGAATCTCAATGTTTCGCGATTTGGAAAAGGGATCAGTGATTATTCTCAATATAAAATAGACAAGAGTTTTTTTCTGCAAAAATGGGTAGTCCAGACTAAGACAAGAGCACAATTGAAAAAAGAAATGGAAATTGAAAGAAAAGGAAATCTATCTATTGGATTTCATCACTTTTCTGCATAAATTGCCGTACAACAATAAACAAGAATCGAAATTTTAATCTTCTCCGACTCCCTCAAAATCTGAAATACCCACCCTTCCCTAGTCAACATAAATCCAATAGACCGCCTGTATTGAATTCACAACAATTTTCAACTAAATTTTTTTCTCAATGACGAGTTGAATAAAACCCCAACTACAACCGGGCAAGCAAAATCAGTGAAAAAAATTGAAGAACAGTCAGCCTCGAAAAAATCCGCCAACACAAAAGGAGCCTCGGGGGTTCGAACGAGGGGCGGGTAATTGTCGCGGGCAAAACTCCCCTTTCCCCAACTGCATTTTCTGCAATTCTCTCCTGTACGTACCTGAAAAGAGCGACGATGGTGTACGGTAGTTTAATCGCCTGCCATGCGCCGAGTGTGCGGAAACGTCGATAGCACGCACTGGTAATTTTTTTTTTCCACCTCCCCCTCCATTGGAAAAGTTTATTTATTTACTTCTATTTTTCATTTTTATGATTATCCTTTTTTCCATGAGTTGATTTTCCCTCAGCGAAGAGTGAAGTGGTGGCTTCCAGAGAGCGTGAGAGGAAGGGGGGAAGGGGGGATGTGGGTTAGAGTTGAAGGGGTTGTGGGGAGGGTCTGTGACGTGAGGACAGCGATATACCTATCAAGCGGTGCCAACCTCTAGCGCTGTACCCCATTGCTTTTGTGTGTGAATAGTACAGTGGGCTGAAACGAAGTGAAAAGGGCGGGTTTGCTAAGGGGGCGAGGTGGAGGAGGGGGGGGGAGGGGGAGGATATGGCTGTGCATTTAGCTGAGCTGTCTGCCCGCCGGTGAACGAGGTGAGGGGCCTTCCTTCGGTGGCTGACAGTTCTCATTCCACCAACACCCCCACAACGGTTCCATTTCACTGCAGTCGAGCAGCCCCAGCACTTGACATTTCTCGTTCATCTCAATTTCCACTCGCGCAAATGCACTCCCCCTTGAAAGAATTCAGCCAGTGTCAACCGATGTCCAGATTAAACAGCTGTTTTTAATCGAGTAATTGTAATGACAATGCTGGTAGATAGCTCGAGATCATTAGGAGATATTTCACGATCGGTACAGCACAGCAACGATAATCAAACTTTCACGAGTGGTGGAACGGGGAAATAAAGGAGTCTGTGCTGTTTCATTTGGCGATTACATGTACCCAGCTTGGTAATGCTAAAGGGAGTGCAGGGGGGGGGCGAGGTGGGTAAACCAGGAATGGTCAGACTTAACGAGGGAATCAAGTAGGACGCATACTTTTACTCGTGCCTTCATGTGCCTCGTTAACGCTAGGCTTGAATTTATAGTTCTCGCTTTATTCTAGCACGGATTAGAGAGTTAAGGTTTATTTTATACACTGAACACGCGCGAGAAGACGACTAATCGTGGCTCGACGAGAGATTTCCGGATTTAGGGGAGTGGGGATGAATTTCCTTATTGTTTTATTGACAATTTTATGACGTTTCTTCGACAGGACACGATTATCACATTTGACGTAAACTATTTCGTATTTGTTTAGTCATTTTAGAATTTTTATAATTACGTAACAGGGTTCCCGGGGGGGGGGGGGCTGGAGATTTTTGAAAACATGAGTTATGGAGACTTCGAGCCGGACTGTAGATAACGTTGGCTCTGTGAGACGGGGGCTGTCGTTGCTCCAAAAACATGAGTTAGAGATAGAGGGTAGGGAGACTCTCCCTTCGGTTTTAGATCAATTAAAAAAATTTTCTGACAATTCTTGGCGGCTACGTTTGATTATATTTGATCTGAACGATTTCATAACTTTTAATATTTCCAAAGTGAAAATCCGTGGTGAATAATAAATGGAGTGCATGAGAAATGGATTAGGTGGAGTGTAACGAACTCACTGGACACTGTACAGGAAATAGAGGAATTCTAGGATGAGAGGGGTAGAGAGATGGGGAGGGCAGTTCGATTCAGGTCGAAAGGGAAGGATTAATGGCGCAGGCGGGACACTCGCGGCTATAAATCGGACCACGCGGCCAGGAATTACTGGCTCGCAACTTGCGAAATATGACGGTATCATAAATCGTAGAGTGCCTGGGAGATCCATGTGCTGGGATCACCTAACGTGAACGGGGAGAGCTCACTTTTGGGGGGGAAAAATCATTTCGATGGGAAATAATGGAGTTTCCAAGGGCAGGGGGTTGTCAATGAAAAATGAATTTCTCTGGTGAGAAATGCTCGAGTGATTTTTCACTCATATTATTTTTAAAAAATCTATCTGAACATTTTGAATTTCAATGGAAAATTAATATTATCATTCTATTGAAGTTGTAAGAGTCCCCTCGCCCACTCTTCTCTTCCTTTTTCTCACTTTTTTTATCATTGAGTCCCAAAATTCATTTTATTTTATAAAAAAGCTGGCGACGAGCAAAATTTTCCCATTGAGATTATACTTTAAATACCCAATTTTCGTTGACATTTTCACATTAACCCAAACGATAAGGGTAGTTGGAAAATTGCCGTCTATAAATAAAGCCTATAAACGTTCAGTATGAAAAAGAGGTGAATAAGAGGCACTTTTGCCCCCGCATCGAGTCTCCCGAGCACATCCTTTTCCGGTCTGAATATATATTGCGTATGCGTGCCAAGTGTACATGTCCCAGTGAATTTCGTGATATGGCGCCTAATAATTTTCATCCAAGATAAGCAACGAATTTTCGTAAATTTTACGCCCCTTTAGCCGTTCTTTGAGCATTATAACTCGAGACAATTTCGCTGAGTTCAGTGTCACAGGGGACTTGTGAAATTGAGTGTGTCACAATGTGTGATATTGCGGAGCACACGTGACGTTCAGAGGCAGAAATAACTTGTGCCCACGAAACCACTCACGTCGGTAAATCCTCCAACGAGCGGAAACAATGAGCGCGCTTCTCGCTCAGACCCGACGTAGCGCGAATTATTTATAACGTGCGACGTGATCACAGTGGCAAACTGAATAGCATGTGCAAAACCACGTGCTTCTACCGTTCTTTAATGTGTCAATGATAATTATTTACGAGGGAACATTATTTGGAGGAGTGTTAATCAATGAAATGCCCATTTGCTTTCGGATAAATGTTTATTGACGGAATATTTTTTTTATGCACGCGCGGCACGAGACGAATCACATGCGAATCTTTTTTTAGGAGTCGTCGTTGTAAAAATTCTTTTAAATCAGGATTCGTTCTATATCCGATTGAATTATCCTCTACTACAATTTTTGGAAATTAATTCTTCTCCGTAACTTCGGTTTTACGAGCATCCGCAGCCCCACGTCCACAAAATTACCTGATATGTGACATTTTTTTTTAATTATCGTCATATAGGGATAAATATTATATTGAGAAGTAGTAACTCATAAAATGCTCATTTAATTTGTGGTAAATGTTTATTGACGAAATATTTCTTTTCCGCACGCGCGGCCAGCGACGGTTTTAGTTCGTACCCACGAGTTGTCATTGATAAATTCATGAAAGTCGTGATATTTATGTGTATTTAATATTTATTTGATTCCTTTTCAGATATCTTTTTATTTGTTTCTAGAATTTTTAGAAATTATATGTTCTCCGTAATTCCCGTTTTGCGAGTATCGACAGCCCCACGTGTAAAAAAATTTCTCACATGTGAATTTTTTATAGAAATGATCATTATGTAGGGAGAAATATTATTTGGAGAAGTGGTAGTCAATGGAATGCACATTTATTTTAGGATAAATGTTTATCGACGGAATATTTTTGTTACGCACGCGCGGTCCGAGACGAAATCAGTATTTTCACAAGTTGTCATTGATAAATTCTTGGAAATTATGATTTGTAGTGTATATAATCCAATGCCCCTTCGCTACTAGAATTTTTGGGAATTACTAATTCTCCGTAACTCCCGTTTTGCGAGTATCGACAGCCCCACGGGCAGCAAAAATTACTGACATGTGAATTTTGTTTTAAATGACGTTAGGAATATTATTTATTGATTCAATCAGAACTAAATATATAATTTCATGTATATACTAATATATTTGATAGATATAATATAATTTTATTAAATATGTAATTTTAAATTTAATTTATTTAATTATTTCCTTCGAAATGAAGATTTTTGTTCTACAATTATTGGGTCTTTAATTGCATTTGTCCCACGATTATTCAATCTTACCCCGAGTGAACAAAAATTAAAAATATCTAGATACACCCCAGAAGTCTCTGTATCTTCTACAAGACTGAGTAGATCCAGAGCAATCACGAATTTTACAGACCATCTGTTTCTCCAATTCCCCAAAAACCTCCGCCATTACTCACTCAAAACTTTTCACTCTTCTAATTTGTTAAATTTAAATTAAAAAAAAAGCATCCAGTGCAATCCTCAAAATGATAAATAATCCCGAGATTTTCGAAAATTTACAAGATCCACTCATCGCGATTCATGTGTTTAGCAGAGACCTCGACATGGCTAATAAATTTCCCCCCCCCCCCCCAACTTCACATGTTACGGTGCGAGGATATTTCCTGCGTCTCGTCGCGCAAAATATTTCATCGTGAATACGTGCGCGGCATGCGTTGAGAAGTTTTTTGGATGCAAGAGATGGTGGAGACTAGAACGAGCAACTGGTGCGAGTGAGATAGAAACTGTTGTAGGAAACGACGAGAGCCAAAAGTCTGTCATATTTTTCAAACTCTTCTCTCTTTCCACTGACTTTTGTCTATGTGACCACTGTATTTTCGTGGGAAAAATGCGCTGTCCGGGGAAAACTTTGTGATGCACAATTTGAATTTACCGTAACGGAAGTGATTTTTCAGGGGAATAATAGTCGTAAAATTTGGCTAATCTCGATGTCAACGGATTGTGTGCATACCAAGAATAATCTCAAATCTTTTTGGCAGACTCAATTAACAATAAATTCGATGTGCACCGATGTAAGTAGGATGCGTCCTTTCTTCGTTTTGGAATAATGCCATATATTTGTAATTCCAAAATGGCATCATAAAACACCAAATCCACTCAGAACCAAAACATAAAATTTCCATTTTTCCTTTGAGATTGGAATTGAACAAAAATAAAATATTGAAATTTATTCATGAGAATTATTTGTAAAATATCGTTTGGGCGCTGGTTGTCCGGAGTAATGATTGTGAGGTCTCAGGTATCTCATCCGATGTTTACAGGAGCCGCGAGCCGATGATACGCGACCATACCCGAGAGTCTGCGAGAGTAAAACCGCGCAATCTAGACCAACTACTATTTTATTTGTTAAACATGTATTTACAATACATAAAAAAACAATTAATTATAAAATTGTGAGTATCGGATTCACTGCAACTCGAGGATTTTCCCACAATTTTTAATCAATTTAACATACTCAAGATAAATAAAGAACATGAATTTTTCATTTTTTCTAATATATAGCCAAGAAAGTCAGCAAAAGGCCGCGTCACACAGGCCGAAGCCAACACTTAATCTCTGTCCCGTCCACCGTCACTACTATATACATCGCATTCTATCGTTTAACGGATAACGCTAATTCCAGTGCTGCGTCCAGTAGCAAAAGGAGAGTCAAGCATACATATACACACCTCTGTGGCTCCTGCGCACGGGCTTTAACATCCTCAGATCCCCCTCACTCCAACATCCACGACCGGTTTTCTCATGTCTCATCGCATCTCACGCAAACACCTTTTCATACTTCATTCAAACCCCTTTGGAATTCTCATTTCATTAAAGCACTCTCTTACGACTTGAATTTCAATTTGAAAGTTTTAAAAAAAAACGTGAATCGTCGAATCATCCAGTGAATGAAAAATCGATGGATATTATTCATGAATCAGGATAATTGATCGATATCAATTTCTTCGGAGGGGAGGGGGAAATGAGGAAGTTAATGAGGCAAATGAAAAATCCATTTTAGGTGTATTTAATATTTATTCATGAATTTTATTTCTCAATGCTTGAATGAAATAACGATTAATTATGAGGTTTGAGGATAGGCACTTTTTAATGCATGAGATATGATTTATGGCGATGTCGTTAATATTGTATTGATTAGGGCAATTCATTTCAAGGCAAAATTGAGATGCCGAGGTTTTTGTGATTATTGGAGAGGAGATAGTTTGTTAAAATTCTCGGAATTCTTGAGTTTCGTTTGATCACTTATTTTAGTCAGACCCATTAATTTGAGGAAATAGGTAGAATGAAGTGGTAAATACTATCTCTTACTGAATTCCAGGGACTTTCTAATAGATAGATCATTTTTGTTCTATCTAGTGGGATTTTTTTCACCGCAGACGTAATGGAAATTAATTAATTTCACTTCAGAATGATTAATACCTAAAAAAATTTACAATTCTATTATTCAATTGATTTAATAGAAATCATCATTAATTCATTAACTCACTTTTTCTCCCATACATTTAGGACTATTCTAATTTCTGACATGAGAATAGAATAGATCATATGGAGAAGGAACTTTTGTTGAAGAACCGGAGTTATGACGTCAGTGGACGTTATCTGATAATTTTCAAATCATAATTCCCTAAATAGACAGTCAATTTTCAGAATATTACTCAGAATTTTCATGAATTTTCTTCTCTGAAATTATGTGTCCTGAAAACTTAAAAATATTTTCGGCTGAATTTTCTGAATTTCTGTTAATTTTTCGCCTTAATTTTCGAAGGTCAATTAATCGGGAAATTGCAATTCTCATTAATTTTTCGGTGAAATCACGAACTGCCATTTGTGGCCAAATTCCTTGAACTGTCAATGAAAATTTCCGGGAAATGCCCCGGAAAAGTCGGAAAAAATATTTAAATAGTGCAAGAAAACTTTTTATGAAAATTTCAGGCAGACCAATTTTTTTTTTCTAAAAACAATCTTTATTATTCAAAAACATGTTATATTCATGAACAATAAATTTACTCACCAACTCTCGAGCCCTCTCCTCCCCCTCCCCGTCCCGCCGCAACACCGTTACAACATAGTCCAGAAGAGGGGCTTCTCGAGAGCTCGCGCGAGCCCAACTTATTCAGATAATCGTTCCTGGGGTAAATTTCTACTTAACAAGGTTCGTTACTTGCCGACCGCTGTGCATTGAAATACCGGCATTTGGGGCCATTAAAGTGGCGTCGATTATACGATGAACGAGAACGCCGATGTGTAAGTGGCCGCATGGGGGAGTGGAGGCGAGAGGGGAAGAGGATCCCGCGAGGAAGGGGTGGACTGGGTAATTGCGATACGACGGTAATTGAGCGGTGTCGCTACGCGATATACATCCAGGATAGCGTGAACGGAGGAGAGGGGAATCGTCGGTTCAAAATATTATTCATGTAAAACGCGGACACTATTAGGTAGTAGCGATCAGCCATAATAGAATAAACTAAAGTAGACGCGTAAATCAGCATTCAATTTTTTTTCGAGAAATTTTTATGTAAAAATATCTGCTGGTATTGTTTCCCTATTAATTTATCATTTATTATTTTTCTTCCGCGGAATTACTGAATTATTAATTTATTAATGGTTTGCCTCGTTGCGGAGAGAAAAACCAACGAGTGATGAACCAAATATAAATTATAAAATAGTTGATTAATGAGTTAATAAATTGATAAAATAATTGATTAATTTAATCCAAGAATTTTTATTGAAATCAATACAAAAATATTGATAACCGATATTGACACGTCTAAAAATAAAACTAAAGCAACACGATATTAAATTCAACAACTAATGATTTATATTCATGAGCAATGACTCCACTATTAATTTTTATCAATTCCCACAACTAGTTGTCCTATTTATATTTATTCGTTTGACATGTTTTTAGCATAATTGCGGTAAACTGAAGTGTTCTTTTTCCCGCATAATATCGTTGGCATTGACGCACAATAAATCAGATAAAGTTGCAAGTTTTATGTACGCAAAACCCAGTCATCCTTTCTATATTCCAGCCTTTATCATCAACAATAAAGAGTGTCCCATAATTCATAGTCCATCGGGTATGGGTATCTGTATCTACTTAACGAGCGGCTCGACAGGCCTAATCGGCCGCTAATCGTGGCCCCGGCGTTTACGAGCCGCTCGCCCAGCGCTCCTTGACAGGTATATCAGCCGTAATTCTTCAAGATAACGGTGACGAAAATGGTGGAAAGGGGGAGGGGGCGGTGAGAGGGGTCTGGTATAGAGACATAAAAATAGTAATCAATAATTACCACCGGCATGGGCTGAATGTGGGTCTTGGATCTGGCATGAGTGACGGGGAATTATTTAACGGAAAATATCGTTTCTCTAATAGATTCTAATTTTTTTCCGTTGAAGAAACGTTCTTCAAAAAAAATCTTATATAATGATGGGAGATTTTCTGGGTGATACCGAGCAATTGATTTTTTTTTTTTCATTGGGAATGAGTTTCCATGAATTGGGAGCTTTTTTTCCTCTTCATTGATGAATTTTAATTCAGATAATTGAAGATAACTAGAATGAGAATTTTTTTTCCTCATTCATAAACGATTTAACATTCTTCCGTACAAAGACAAGGTAAATATAGAAATTGTGGTTAAAAACATGAAATAAATTGTGAAAATATCTTATCTCACTCAATAAATTCAATCCCCGGCGGAATGTTTTTTCAACCAACATGACAATTTACAAACTCTCAATCTGATATCTCCAACGGATCCACCATTTCATCTCATATTTACCATGAAAACTTTCATGTAAAACCAAGTCTCCTCAAAAATAAACACCACGAATTTACTTACTTCATTACATTCAATTTCTAATTTCTTTTCGGATAAGACGAATAAAAAATACGAATGAAGTGAAAAATTAAATTTTCACGATTAATTTTAAGAATTCCTAGTGCTGAAACTCGCGATAGTGTAAACATTGCAAAAAAGTCTTGACAAATCAATTCAAATAAATTTAATTTAAAAAAAGATCATGTGAGTTGTGTATTTCTTCAAAAGAATTCACATCATCAAAAAGCCAAAAATTAATTAAGCTTCGACTATATGATAGATCCGCAAAATCCCCCCGAATTCTCTTCCGAATTCACCCGGATTTCCTATCGAATTTTTCCACACGTATTCCCGGCCTTTAAACTCCGAAGGTTAATCGCCTCAACGTCTTTAAATCCATCGGGCGCTTAAGTCTCCCTCCCCAACCCATTGAAAATAATTCACATGTTGGATAATCCTCCGCTGCATCAACGATGTGCAACTTAAGCGGATCAAAGGCAACTCTCCCGCCAACGCCGAGACACGTTCGAAATACAACATCCCCTCCCCCCGCCCCTAATACCTTTCATCTCCGCCTTGATTTAATCGGCGGTAAAAAGAATTTATTGACCTCCACACTGGGCGCATCCTCTCCAAGCCATCAAAATGTTAAAATAGAAAATATTCATTTTATTGCCATCATTACAAAAACCGATTGGATGAAGACCAGAAGCACTTTGTCCCTCTTTTTATTTCACGTCTCCCCCTCTCCGACTTATTTTTTTCTCATTTCACCGGTTATATATTTCGTACACGATCATTTCGACTGTCGCCCGGAGGGGCTGCGAGTCATTCCTGTAACGTCTTGAAAATATCGTACCTTGTCACTTTATTGCCACAAATTTGCATATGATTATGCCGTTCTCAAACGTATAATCGTCCAACTTTTTACCATCAATTCAGCCACGGCATTTTACCTCAACCCGTAACAGCAATTCCCTCTCTCTCCCCTCCCTCCCCCAGCCGTCATCCCATGTGTGGGAACTAATGGACATCGTTCACATTGATCAAGACGGCAGATACGATACGAAAATGAGGCTATTTCGTTGTCCATAAAATGGTCGAGAAATGAAGAAGCTTGTAAATAACCGTTGAAAATTTCACCACGAGAAATGAAATTAGTTTCCCCCCATTCCTCGCCCACCACCTCCCGCTGCTATTTTATGAGTCACTTAATACAATTTAATGAGTGTCTCTTGATGGCATTTAACTGATATCTTGATAGGTGAAGCGATTTCTAACAATTTGGCGGAACGAGTGAAAATTACAAGATACTTTGGGCATTAGGATACACGCATGAATGGAGGTGAAAAAATAATAAAAGAATGAGAGAGAGAGATAACATATTGGCCGCTGGAGGTACTGGAAGCGCTTACACACCAGACTCTTATCGACTTGGGGCAGACGGGTGGGTTGCAGGCAGGAAGACCGTAGCCTAGCGCTCTCCCGCTGTATGGCAGGCAGATTTACGAGGACCGCTCGGATAGCGAATGATAAACGCCCGACGAGATAGCTTTATTTATTCGCACGATGCTACGCTCTTGCATATACGGTACAGGGGTACTTCGGTGCTGCCCCCCCGCTACGCCATCCGCTTGGGATAGCTCTTTCGGTTACACCAGCGCGCTCTGACGGACGCGTCTCATTCGAAGGGTGACGTGAGCTGACGCCTGTCACGAAACGATAATTTTCATGCGTTCGAGCCGAAGGCGAGGATTATAATTCCATTCGTCAGGAAATACTTGTCAGACGGATCGTGCGACATGAACACAATTTTTCTTCCAACAGAATCGCCCTTTATCCCGCCAAATGACTCGGAAGAATGAACTCAAGTTCTTTACGTTTGGCCAATCCACTCAGATAATTTCTTCATGAGAGAAAAATTACAGGAAATCAAATCTGCAAACACAACGGCGAATTCCCAATAATCACCCTTAAAAAAAAAAACCAAAAATACCACTTGCCACCACCGCCACTACTGCCTCCCTCAAACCGCACATTCCGATAATAACCAGTTCAAATTCCGAAAAACAATCAGAGCCTCCATTGTCGATCCTCCTCGTTAAAATCCCAGTACTTACCCGTAACGATGATTATAATAAAGCGAGAAACAGTTTCTGAGAAATTCTTGCCGAGCGTTAGCAATAAAGAAATAATTACAAGGCGTGCGTTGCACTCATTATTCCTCTTTCATTTCTCCGACGTCACGACTTCCGGGCACTAAAATTGGCCGATCATTACGAAAAAAATGAGGAGGGGAAAATGATAGAAATCATTCCCCGGTTAAGCCCAACCTTATGAAAAATGTAGTTCAGATAGTCATCAGTGGCCAGCAGAATGACCCATCATCGCCACCTAATAACACACCCAATCCCACATACAAATGTCTAATTACTAATGAAACCATGAGTAATGGTCACCTGTCACACCTCCACAAACTCAGCATTCGCCGGTTCTCTGAATTCCATAAATTCAAAAGCTTATTTAAACATCAGAAGCAGTTCCACCTAATCATTACCATGTTTTTCACGTTTCACGAGTTGCCGAGCCACAATCTTGACTCCATTAGATCGTTGTCTACATCGAAATTGTCGAGGGACTGTTGGAAACCTGCGGTAGAAAAAAAAATTAATGCGCCAGAGTCTGAGAAAATGATATTTATGCAAAGGCTAGAAAACGATAGAGACCGAAGTACCTTCACACAAGTGGGCGTCCCTCTCTGTCAATAAGTTCTCCACGCATTTATTCATACAATTTTCTATAATTTCGCCTCATGAGCACAAATTAATTCGCCCCCTCGGCAGACGGGATGAGATTGGTCCCCCGGCATAAGAAGATGCTGCCTTTGAGATACAGCTCCTCTGCCCTCCGCCAATCCCTAGACCATCGTTCGATTTCTCTCTCCCTCTCACCCTCGGTCCAATAGTCTCGTTCTAAAATTATCGCGGCACGGGTGCGAGTTGCGTCGTTAAGCCCACGCTAATCCCTTGGCTATCTGTTGCTTCGGGAAAACCCTCGGCTTAGAGTGTAGTTGTGAGTATCGTAGAGTGTACGTGGGTCAGTTGATAGAAAGTTCTTGCTCACGCAGGCCTTGGGTAATTGTTCCGTGGTGGCTAATAATTAACCATCGTTAAAGCCGATTAGATAGTGGCAAATAAACGAGCGAGTGCACTTGCAATGGACGACCTGTCAATTCATTCTTAATGCTGATTATGATACATAATTTGATAAATAATTTTTGAACGCCAACACTAAAATATCGAGGTCTGGTGTGACCCAAGTGTCTGGACTGATTTCTAATTGTCGCGGGAATTTAATGCAATTGGAGTTAGCGCACTTCCAGCAGTGGTTCTGGAGGAATCCACAAAAAATGAGAGCGATCGCGAATTAATTTCTCTTGCGCTCTGCGGGCTCGAGCAGTTGAGACAATAAATCTCTCGGCTGTTCAAAGTCCTACAAGAAATCCAAATTTACTCAGAAATTTAATGCAATTGAATCTAAAACAATAGCACCAATAATTTGACAGAAATAATTTTTTCTGATAGAGGATTGTTAATGACAATTTTCAGGAAATTTTCTTCATAATTATTCTAATTAAATAATTTCTGTCTGACGCTCTCCCTGGTTAGGATTGACAATTTCAAAACCTCCCGTCCCCACGTTACTCGAACATTTAGATCTTCAGGAAATATTTGATGGAATCAGAAATCTGATAATGCTCGTCCTTCTAAGTTAATTTCAATGTTATTCAAAATAATTGGCCATGAAATTTCAATGTTTTTCCTATCAGTCCTGCAGGGAATGCTCTGGAGATTTATCGACGACACTTAGTTTTTTAGAGACTAATGGAGGCTGGACTGTCTCACTGGGACGTCCGGAATAATGGCAGACAGTGTCGGTCACGCTAAGATTGTCTGGGAAACGTAAGTGGATGCGCAAAGATAGACAGCATTCGGTGAGCTTACAAAATACATATCTACATTCCCGAAGTGAATAGCTTGCCTGCAGTGCGTGAGAAGTTGGGCCAGTGTTGCCAGATTATCCTTATCGATGTTGCACATTAATTGCCCTAATTAACTATTACATTTGTCCTCTGCAAGTGAAACCTACAAAGACCGTTGTTACAGTATTTTATTTATTTGTCTCTGTATTCATTCATTAAATAAATTGATATATGTTTATTGTGCATTACGTAAATAATTGGAATTAGTTAATTAATAAATGTTATAGAAGCCTCAATTTCTCCTTTCGTTTGAAGGATGAGAGAACGGGAAAATTCGAAGAAAGTGAAAAATGTCAGGGCAAGTTCAGCCTCAGTTGGACCAAAAATATTCTAAAGTTGAAAAAAAAATTATGCATCCGGCAACGCTGAGTTGAACCTGTGATATCCCACTGGTGTGAGTTTTGGTGCCAGACATCCCGCGGGGCGCCTGACAGCCCAGGGATGAAACGACGACGACTAGGCGGCGAGGTCGACGCTAAGTGCCGGATTACGTCACCTAGCAAGACGATCCTGTCGCCTTGACGAAGTGTGCCTCAGGGGTTTTGCTGTTGGACACCCCGTGGCGTTTTGGTGTGACAAAAAAAGAAAACAGAGTAATGGAGATGAGAAAAAACGAGACTGCATTTTTTTTTTCGTTTCAGGATCTGACAAAAGTAGCGGAAAGGGAGAATGAGGGGTAAAAAATATGCAGGCCTCACGGAGTTTTTACGACAATCGCAACGAGATCTTCCTTTGTGGAATTCTAAAGGTGGATAACTGGAGGAATTTGTTCTGCTGAGAATTGTTGATGTTGGAGCATTTCATCGATGCTCTGGAATACGCAGAGAATTTTCTCAGGACAGCATTAGAAATTTTCGTTACTAAATTTTATTAGAGCTTTGCAGAGAACATTCGATAGAAATATCAATGCAATTCTATTTTTCTGCATAAGTTACTCTATTGACAATTTTTCATGTTTTTAGTTTAATTTTCATCGATTGAAAAGAGAAAATTACAATTTAGAAAATTAGAATATCAAATTTCATTCCAGGGAATAGTAGAAAAAGATATAATTCAGTTCAATTTCATTGCAAAATGTTTTCTACTGAACATTTCAGTAAAAACGGTTGAAAACTAAGAGAAAAATTTATCAGCGCATCCGTTGCGATTGTCTATTATTGAAAATTATGGCATCATGGAAAAATGACTTTAAATACCAACACGAGTATTGAGTTGAGGGTGAGCATTTATTTGACCGGTCCTCTCTTCACGTTTTTTCGGACAAAAACTGACCTTCGAGGAAAGGGTCCTCAAGTACCGTGTGTTTCTTTTCCATGGTACTCACGGTCTATTATTTGGTGGCGTAGACTCCTGTATAGAAATCCTTGTGTATAGAAATATGCACATTTTACGTAGGCTTCATATCTTAATAGTATTTTCATCACGCTGTGTGGAAATAGTATATTTCGTAACGAGTGAAAAAAATGGTTTTTGGCGAGTGGGAGGTTTAAATCACGAGCCGAAGGCGAGTGATATAATCCCACGAGTCAAAAACCACTTTTATCACTTTATCTCCGCTTCGCGTCGAGAGCCTGAAAAGTACTTTTTCGGCACATTGAGATGAAAAATGATGTTCATAGCTCATCAAAAAGTGTTTTTTGACTTGTGGGGCTGTATGGCCCGCCTTCGGCTCGTGACATAAACCTCCCACTCGCCAAAAACCATTTTTTTTCACTCGTTACGAAATATACTATTTTAGATACAAGTGAAAAAAAGTAGTTTTTAACAAGTGTGAGAGTTAAATCCGAAGCCAGAGGCTATCACACGAGTTGGCAACTCCTTTTTTTCATGTGTATCAAACAACATATTACGACAGTAGTGAAAAAGGGACACATTGTTTCACATGTATCAAAAAACTAAAATCCTATTTTGCTCATTTCAGTATCTACTAAATTTTCCATACTGCAATCCACCTCATTAATTCTTCTGTACACTACTTCAGTTTAAAATTTAAGCGCGCGCTGATCTCAAGTTGAAAATAGACTTTTAGATAATCCGAGATAGTGAGAGTACAGAAGAGTGCATTTGTGCTCATAAAACTCGGCGCTTTTGGTGCTGCCAACCTCCGAGCGTATAAATCGGTTACCCAAGCTAAGGATTTCTATCTCGGGTTATGTCGCCGAGATGAAAAGGACGGATCGGTGAACTTGGTGTGTACGTTTTTCCGGATGTGTGTACTTTGCCACTGGGTTGTACGTTTTAAAGTGGAGATTCACGAGTGCACAGGGGAGGGAGAACGACATTTCCGTGTGGGTTATATATTCTGTTTCTCAGACAGAGACACTTGCTACGAATACATTGTTCAAGTCGTTAATGTCGGGATATACCCACTGTGGGTTGACAATGAGAAAGAGGGTGCTGGTGGTTTTCCAAGCATATAGCTCACAGCAATTCCGCCATGCAGACGATTGCAGCTATTTTACAGGCAATGTTTTATGTTGGCCGCTTGGTGCGAATATCAACTTGGTTCAACAGCTGCGGTGTTTGAATATTTTTCAGGGAAAACCTCATAAAATTGAGGAAAAACAAACAGTGTTTGAAAGTGTTCTCGGAATTGCTGGATTTAAATAAACTTTGGGGATTTCTTTTTCGTTTGAAGTTGGGCCATTTTATGAAATGGAGATGAGTTTTGGATGGCTCAAACTTAACGTACTACATCTTATTTTGACAGTGCAAGAATAGGATTCCCGGAGATCAAGGAGAAATGATCAAGACATTAACACTGACCATTTGGTAAAGATAGACGACCCAATCAGCGCATGGAACGCTGCTGTTAATCATTCCAAAGGTTCGAGTATGATTTAAATGACATCACTAACTGCCGCAACATTGTCGCTAAAATATACAGAACGACATCAAACAAGATATGGAGAACATCCATTAAACCAGCGCAGGAGTATCCATTAGCATTAATTCATACGTTTATCTCGACGAAAATTTTCCATTCGAAAATGATCAGAAACGTAGCACTTACCGCCCCATACTCACCACGTCCAGTCTGACAGCCAATATCTACATTCCACCTTGAAGAGTGAATCTCTATAACCCACTCGTGGGCGAGAGAGAAGCGACGAGTGGCAGCCGTGACGGAGGTTCCTGACACGTGCCTTTTCTTATTCATGTGTACAGCCCCGAAGGTCCCCCATAATGGCATGTTTCAAAGGTTTACGATTATCCTTGGATATCCAAACTCCTCGCATGGCTATCCCATGAACTGCCGGTACATCATCGCTGCCATTCGTATGTCCCTCGTGATCCGCAGAGAAGAGGCATCATAAACAACTGTATCGTTTCACGAATCACGTTCCAATGAAGAATCGTGGGATACTGAAGAGACTGACGGAGTAGACCAATAAATTCACAATTTTACATGTGAACGGCAATCAGAGCCCACGAAGTGCTCACTGAGGGATGACGTTCAGTCATAAGAATTTATCGGAATCGCCGGTGAATTAGCCAAAGTGGTTAGGCTCCCGGCTCACACACAGAAAGGTCGGAGATCAACTCCCGGTCGGGTCAGACAATTGGATGATCTTTATAATCAGTGAATAATAAATGTAACGCAGTATTGAGCAATATTGAATCCACCATTTTACCTGTAAAGGCTAATTAGCGCTTGTCCTGAGGTGCTCACTGAGGGATGACGTTCCATCACAAGAATTTATGAAAATCGCCGGTGGATCAGCCAAATTGGTCGGGCTCCCGGCTCACATACGGAAAGTGCGGGGATCAAATCCCGGTCTGGTAAGACATTCCAATGATCTCCATAATCAGTGATTGACTGTTTGACGGTATCGAGCAATATTAGTCACAATTTTACACATGGAGGGCGATCTGAATCTGCAGCAACGGTCATTGTCCGTGAGGTGTTCACTGAGGCATAACGCCATAAGAATTTATTCGTCTCCCACACATTCTCGTCTTTGTAACGTCAAACCTGCTGTGAGATAAACTTTATTAGGTGGTTTTATACTTGTCACATTACTTACGTTTTCCTTTCTTGGTTATGATGGCGTTGATGTCGAGGATGAAAGGACAATCATGGCCAGACGGAATTATGGATTGCGTTCCTGGTTAGCGTCAAGAGAGGCCCGCTGGTGTTACCAGAAAACCGGTCCGTTGGGAGCGATACGTTATTACGTTAAGTGGCCATCACAAATTTGACCCTAATTGCGGTGAGTGATGAACGACGTACAAGCCGCTCCTCTCTCGTGTGTCTTGTATTTTGACTCACGACAGAGACCCCGTCACTTTCATCTGTCAATACATTCAACCCTGTCTTCCATACGATTTCGTTTATTCTGAATTGGTGAGAACCTTTATTATGGAGTTGTGGAAGAAACATGATGGATTTTTTTAAAAGAGAAATTAAGTGGATTGTGGTCATGATGAAAAAAATCTCAGTGGTCTGTTTTGAATTCATGGTCTGCTTGAGAAATTAGACATGCTCCATTGAGAGATTACATATAATAGGTGGATTAGGCAATGGCCGGAGCTCGACCTGAATGCGGAAGGTTCCGAGTTCAAATCCCGCTCGATGGAGGAGCCAAATTTGTTACTCTCAGTCTTCGATTGTCAATCCTCCAGAGTTCGAATGTTTTAGATCTCTCGGTGGAGATTAATTTTGAGAGATTCAAAATTCCTCATTACACGAGACACGTAACCGGTGAATTAGACCAAACGGCTAGGCTCCCGGCGCGCGTACGAAAAGTTCGACAACTGTTCGATCGCTTCTTCGTATAGCCACAAATATCTTTATTTTTACTGGAAAACATGTAAAAAATGACTCCCAGAGAAATTGGACGGAGTCAATGTCTCTTTGAGTTCACCACAAAAACGCAACTTACACCTGACAACATATAACCTCAAAATAATTAAGCAATTGAAGCCGGAAAAAAAACAAAGGACATCACCACTCAAAACAAGTGCCCCAAGAGCAAGCGATACTTGCGGATGTAATTAAAATCACTGTACAAACGGCCAAGTATAATCCCAGGAACTCTAGCGATGCGGAGATTGGCGGTTGGGATCGCTCAACTCTTCAAACGTTGGCATGCGAGATGCTCGTGCGGCAAGTGCCTTCAGTATCCCCAGGGAGAAGAGAAGCAGTTGAAATTAAGTTTAGCGACGTTATCCCTACAAGACAAGGAGTTTAAAGTGTACAACAGACGCTTTGGGTAGAAATGTTTGAGATAAAGTGAGATGAAAATGCGCGTGTGAGGAGCAAGTGAATGTCTTGGGAGATCAAAGGAACATACACCGCGCCACTGAAGTGGGAGGGATGAAGGGATGAGGGAGGGGGAGTTGAGTGACGGAAGCCAGCTGGCGGAAGATGCCTACACTCATCTCTCTCTCATACTCGTGATTGAAGTGAAATGCCAGACTTTATATATCCACAGTGAGCCACCCATTTTCTTCTACTGCTGACATTTCAGAAATTGGTTTCACGCCCCATCGCCTCGGTCATGCTGCGTTACCACATTTCTGAGATGCGCATTTTACATGTTAAAACAGCATCAGTCGTATTACAATGTGAAAACAAGAAATTAAATAAACATTTTGTCCTCGTGATGGAGAAAAAGGCTCGTTTCCATTATTTTGTGAAGGAGGAATAGACGGGTTTGAGGGGAAAGTGGAATGTTATTGATTGTCGATTGAATAAACATGATTTTTGAAATGTGAATTTTTAAGAGGCCTTCATCGAATAAACGAAACACGAATATCAATCGAGCATGAGATACATAATGCAGGAGGTATTGTGAAGTGGAGATATACTTTGACTCCACCTACCTGAATACAATACGTCCTACCGATGCATTCCTATTGTTGCCTTTGGAAATAATACCTTGGGGGAGAGTACAGTGCCACCAGCATCGATGCCACGTTTTTTTTTATTTGTCTCGGGGGGGATATGAGGTATTGTGGGGATCACACCGGAGGCTTCGCATCATCATTCGGTTGTCGTTATTTATTGTATCGGATATTAGGTTTTTTTTACAATTCCATTATGTTTGTTGATGAAGTTTTCTAGAGTATTTTTTTGTTTTACGTCCTCCACTCAAAAAAGAATCTGAATTTTTTTTTGCTACAGGGAAGAGGGGAAAGGCTATACTTAAGGTGTTGTTTTTATTGATTTATTTATTTTTATTCCATTTTTTTTTAATTAGAATGAAAAGTTATCCTGAATTCTATTTACGATTGGTTTAAAATGTAAAATCTGATTTCTCTGAATTTTTTCATCTCTTATAAATTTTAACGAAATATTTGACCTAAAATTTAGTCTCTACTAATTTTAATATCACAATAATTATTCGAAACATCTGTAAACCATCGACAATTTAATGGAAAAACAATTTAACAGAAAAAAATCGTTAATCTTCGCCATTTCTTCCAATTTTCCATGATTTGCACTTGACTACCGCCAAAAATTACGATATCCAGAATTAGCTCCTCCACATCCGCGCCAATGGATCCCTCAACCAAACCTCCAGTACTATCGGCAAACATGAAAGTGAGTAAACGACAAGTTGCACCTTTACAAGTCCAGACAGACCGCAGAAATCCAGTTTGTACATACACCCGCAGAGTTGAATTGCTCCCTGGAGCATTTTCATTATAACCATTTCGTTCATACCGTCTGAATATACTTTTGCAGATGTCCCCGTGGGGTGGCTGAGCCAGTAGAAAAGTTGGAAAAACGTTTTTGAAAAGCACCCGCTGATAATCTCGAGATTCCCGCTGCTATATCCTTCTTGAATTTCCCCCCTCCCTCTCTCGACGAAAACTGTGCGCGATTTTTCTCGCCTCATTCCCGTTGAGCCGTCGACCTTTTCGGTGAACGCCATCCGATCCTCTTTTCTCCCGCTCTTTTATTTATTTTTTTTCCCCCCTCAAACACGACTCCAGGGAAATTCAGAACCGGCGCCCAGTGAAGCGCACGCCAAAATCCAACGCTGGTACCAGTGTATCATGGGCCCCGGTGAGTTCTGACAGGCGATATAAGCTGAGTGACGTGACGGAGAGAAGAAAAGGTGAAGGAGACCCCAATGAGAATAAAGTGAAGAGGCCCAGAGTGACAGCTCTGTCATCTAATATTCTACGGCAACCACTCGACCGCTTCTCTCTAATACCATCTACGGTTTTAGCCCGGTAAGTACCCCACAGGGGATTTGTAATCCTCGGATTAAGCTTACGATTTGTTTGACTGTCGTTAGTGGCGACACAGTGGACTAATCATCTGGCATTGTCAGGTAATGGATCCCTGCCTCTCACTTTTCCTAACAAATTTTTTTTCTTTTCTGGGGAAATGGGTTTCGGCTGAGTCTCAGAGGTCGGTAGAACACTTTGGGGCGCGGAGGGCGCCGACAAACGGCCCGGTGGCTAGAATGTTGAGAATGTAATTCTACAGTTCTTACACGGAGATAATTTTTTTAGTTAAAATTACCACTCCGTTTGGTAATTGGATAGCATTTTCGGCGCCCGGGAGAATTATCCAATCGCATAAAATTTACGATCTTCAACAGGAATTATATCCATGTCTAGACAATTTTTAGTGAGGAGTAAACTAATTTTACGGACGATTTATGTACTTTTTCACGAAAAACTAGATAACTTTTATTATAGAGTCAACAAATTTTACGGAAGCCATAAGGTAATTTTTTCCGAGCGGTAAAAATATTAGACGATTATATACCGGAAGGGTGCGAACAAATACAGGAGAAAATAATATTTTCACTTCTCTTTATTTTCATTAAGGTAAAAATTGAAGAAAATTATTGGCTGAATTCTATAATTGTCTTGAATTCCATTGAATTTAACCGATTTTTAATTACCAAAATTCCGGGAAACTTCACATAAATCAGTAATTGCGAAAATTTTGAAGTTTTTTTTTATTATCGAATCCATCTTCCGCGAGTTAAATTTTCCCAAAATATTTTGAGAAGAGCCATCAGAAAGGGATCCCTTTCCCGTTCAAAGTTGCGAACGCTGGCTGGACCCCGGCTGTGTCGTTATTTATCGTGGCCGCCTCGAGGCCCACACTCTCTCTCCCACCCGCAGATCTCGGATCGCCGGCGACTTTGTACATATCTCCTTTATGGGACTGGAATCGCGATACAGACAGTCAGATATCATTATATTATATAGCTGCGTGCTAAGGGTAGTTTATCAAGCGAGAAGCTATGAAGTGAACGCTGAAGCGCCTCCTCCCCCTTCTCCTCTTACGATTCACGATACATTCTCCTGAATTTATATGAAGATATGCCATCCAGAGGCATTGAGGCTCGAGGTACGGAGAATGGAGCTAAGGCCTTTATCCCCTATATTACAACGACGTAAAAATGCTTGAGGGGCGGTGCGAGCCTCAGCAATTAAACTGACACGAACGGGGGCTAATAAATTTCAAGTTCAAGACTCAAAACGAGTCTTGTAACTCTATCGAGGTAATTGCGACGACCACGCCTCGCTGACGCTACGATATAGCCGTCGGGAAACTATCGTCCCCCACATCATGCCCTCCAGCTCATCAAAAACAAATACACGCTCGCAGGTCTAATGGTAAATTGTCGGAGAAACTAGATAATTGGATTTTTATTCAACGAAATAATAAGATGTTCGCGGTAATTCAAAGCAATCTCCTCGCAAAAAAAACATTACTCACCGTTAATTTTTTTTTTATTTTTCAAATTCACTTTTTGGGAATTTCGTCCATATTTAAGGAATTTTCTCATTAATATTCCGAATTTCGTGAAAAGATTAATGAGAATTTTTTGGAAATTTGATATCTATACTATAGAATTTTTAATTATTGGGAAATTAAATTTCTTTCAGTTCATGAAAATTTGGAATTTTTATCATATTTTATTTCAACAAAAAAAGAAAACAATCCCGATAAAATGAATAGAAATTAGATTGAGAGATCGAAGTTCAAAATTAATTATCATTTCCGTCGTTTCTATTAAGTTGGCAATTATAAAATAGATGGCAAACAGTCGGAGGTGGACGCAAGTTTCCCGGGTATCCGGGAGATCGTGAATCAACTCAAGCAGCTTGCATTGTCCAGACGTTGATACTCCCGCTCTCGTGTGAGATAGAACAAACAATTAACCCGAGACATTATAACGTAACACATCTATTCAATGCAAACTAACTCTTAATGAATGATAAATCTTTCTCAACCATCATAGACGCGTCGAGAGATTAGCGGTTTATCTCACCTCTATTTGCCCCCCTCCCCCTCCTTGCCGTCTCACTTGTGGTGATGTTGTATTCTACACGTCAATGTGTGGGACGAAAAAAAAATCAACATGTCCACGTTTATTCACACATAACTCAAGCTGACTGGCACTGCCAGACGAGAATGACGAATGAATCCTTCATTTTTCATATCTCAAATACAACATTGAATCCATTGTGAAAATAAACTCGAGTAGCAGACATAATCAAATGAGGCTTTATTATGATAAAGTCCTCCAAGGGTTATGATATTTACCGCGTTTCAATTTCAAGTGTGACATCTAAATATTCTTGTAAAAATTCCGGAATGAAAGTTCTGGAAAAAAAATCAATTGCTATTTTTAGGAAAATATCATTTAGGAAATGTCTTCAATTTTCGGAAAGTAAATTTTCGAAATTTAATCAGCGATTTAAAAAAAATTTTTTTCCGAGTTCAAGCCTTTTTAATCCGTTCTTAAAACTTGAATTTCACGAAAAAAAATTAATTATTCCCAAACCTCAATATATTTGCCGCGATTTTATTAAACAATCGATAATTTTAGTGCATTTTCAAGCAGCCATCCGGACGAAACCATTCTCTATTACGGTATCAGTGATTTTTTTTTGGCGCCAGAATCTAAGCTTTTTCTAAGTCTTTCTTAAAAACTTAATTTCGCAGCATGAAAACAAAATTTCTAATTATTCCAAAACTTCAATATATTCTCCGCGATTTTCTCAAGGAATCCATGATTATTTTGCATTTGAAGAATAAACTCGAGTAGTCAACCGGCCGAAACACTTCTTTATAACGATAAAGTCCTCCGAGGGTTATGATATTCCTCAGATTTCCATTTCAAGTATCACATCCAAACACCGTTTGGAGTCTGGCTCACGATCGCGCCAGTGAATATATCTCCTGCGGTTTTGGGGTTATGGAGTGTACACTCTTCGCGAGCAACCGGTTTTCCCGCCGAGTCAAGATGGCCGGCGCAGAACGCGCGAGTATGCGAGGCGAAGGAGCGAGCGTGACAGAGACCGAAAAAGATCGAAATAAAGAGCGAGAGAGATGGAGTCCAGACACAAACAGGCAGGGTGGGCACGGAGCGATCATAACTCAGGTGGCCGCGGACAAGCAGCGCTTGTTCCGTGCATTCGTAACACGGAACACACACGTTCGCCGACGTTGCGCCGCACGACAAGCCATCCTTGCTCGGACACACATCGAATCCCCATGTTTTTTACATATAATTTTTTTTATTTTTTTCACCTCCTCTTTATCCAACGATCCTTTATACCTGGCGCGTTCTCTTTTACTCGTCGTCTCTTTTCCTTTTCACCGGTTGTTAGCGTCCTTTTTTCTCTCTCTCTCTCTCCTTCAGTCTCTTTTGTTCGAGCCTGAATACGTGAGGAAGCTTGCACGGACAGTGGCGAGGTGGCGCGGCACAATGAGCAAGAGGCAGTCAACGCGCACGCGCTACGGTCTTCTTTCGGGGCTTCCCCCCACTAACAAATGAAGACTTTAAATAATTTAGTCAGTCGTTATAAATCAAAAGACAGGAGGTTGGAGTTACTGCAACGCTACAGACGTTAATCGATATGTGCCCCGTGGGGCCTCACGGTCTGTGTGAGGCTATAAATTTGTTAATATAATGTTGTCATGAATCACAAGACAATAACCCGCGAAATGCGGGCGTTTGTAATGCTCTGATAGAGATAACTCTGACGTTAAAACGGACGATTGATGTTTTCTGCATTTGCCGTGGGAGGGGCACCGAAAAAAAAACATTTTCCTGGGTAACTTTTTGATTTATTGCACAAACGTGCATTAATAGATTGTTGCAGACGAGAGATAGGGGGGGTTATTAAGGTGGTGGGATGCAGGGACAACTGAAGAATGATGACGGCTCCAACATTTCACCGCACAGTGGCTTTATGGCCGCCGGGTTACGAGCCATAACCCGAGTGTCTAACCTCCATTTCACTCCTTCGAGCCCTTCACCTCGCGCTACGCTCGGGGCTTACGCGGGGTTTCACTTTTATGGAGGAAAATGTCACGGATTTTTTTTTTGTATCTCATTGCTGAAGCTTCGCAAGTGGCTGCTGAATGAAAAGAGGTGTTCGATACCAATTCCTGGATCACAAAGATCGTGAAGGTGAGACGTGATCTATGTCCCGCTGGTATTCAACGAAGTCTTGCGTCGTTATTACATCGCATACTATTTCCACGGTAGACAACTCCTCTTTCGTGATTCTTTATTCGTCTATAGGATTGGCAGGATGAAATTCAATTATGTTCACGTAGTTCTCTGTGATTTTTACTGTGAGAAGAGAAAATAGTAGGATAGACTCTTGCCCCGCGCGTCAGCTATTCTTCAATCTTTGAGTTCGCTGTCAGATACAAAAATTTCATATGATTACATCAACTGAATACAGAAACAAGGCTATCAACTGTATTGCTATCAAAAAATATTCTTGTCTATGTAAAAGAGACCATTAATTTCACCACTCACCCACAACTCTCCCGGTTCTCCAATGTCGAAGGTGTTCACCCCGTCATGACGTGCCAAGTCTCAATATCAAAAACTCATTCCTCGAATCTCCTCCAGATTCTCATTGACGTGCATGATAAATTCGTTGACAGATAACAAAATGATCAATAAAAATCCAAACGAAATTGCGGAGGGACACGAATGCCATGTTTGCCCATTTTACAGGGAGATAAAAATGGTGTGAGTTTAACCAATGGCTATGGACTATCTATTTCTGTATGTTTGTATGTGTGTGGGTATTGGGGGAGAGAGCGTGAGTACGTGTCGTCAATTTGGCGGGGGGAGGGATAGGAAGACAGGGGAGGCCACAGGGCCGATTGTTTCGTTTATTGGCAATAAAGTCGTCGTGGCAGGATAGAAACAGGAGGATTGAATCTAATAGAGGAAAAGAACCGGGTGGTGTGGAATGTGTGATTCGTGTGCGGGTTTTAGCTTCTCTCCTCTGATAATATTACCATCCCCCATATCCACTCGACGACCTCTGCTGATGCAGCCCCTCGACAACCTACCCCTCCTCCCCCCTCACCCTCCGGCGTTTCATCCTTCGTAACACACGTATATTGCTTATATTGCGTTATATAGATACGTATATGTACGACAAAAGAACGATCCACATTCCGGTTGGCCATAGTACGAGCCATAGACATTGGATGGTGGTCATAAATTAGGTTTTATGAGGGAGATAAAATGCGCGTTATTATCTAAACGGCGAACGGCGTCGCGGAGATGTTGGTAGCTCCCCCCTCCTTTCTTCTTTCCGCGAGCCATTTCTCGGCCATGCTATCCCGAGGATGGGATGGAATTCCAACCCCTTCTATGGGCATTATATATTGGCCAAATGGTCTTTCGTCATTGGGGGAAGATGTGGGTACCTATTCGGAGTACATAAGACTTTTGGCGATGGGAAAGAAATAGACAGGTCGAGTGAAAATAGAAGATTACGCTGATTTTGTGATCCACAGACCTGAAAATATAATTCCGCCCTTCAAATTTGATCTCGACAACCAAATGCCTGGAATTCCCATACGATATTCCGCTTTAAATTCTAGTTAGAAAAGTATTTGATTGGCATAATTATATTTTTTTTCTCAGTCTTCCAAGGCTCGATGTTACGAACGTAAATTCACGGGAGTTTTTAATTCATTAAAATATCTCGTGTAATTTGCAGGAGTGCGGTAATTTTTATCTGAACGACTTGAAGACTGACGATATCGTCACTCAAATCGTCCGTTGCCATTCCGTAATCGACAAGTGAACTGTGAGTTCCAGGATTTTTATGAAAAAAAAATCTCTCCCTGCGTGTGTTTAACTTTCTCATTGGCTACTAGGTCATAAAGATGGGGTTAATGGGAGGGAAAATATAGGTTCTGGAGGTCTGATACATCCTTTTTCCCGCATGCTCCTGCCCGTAGAGTATCGTGACTCTTTTCAATGAATGAGGGAGATTGCAATTGTCAGACAATGCCTATAAATATTCATAACCGTCTTCAAGTGGATTGCACAGTGATTCCAATTTCAAAGGGAGTATTAAACATCATTAACATTTCATTGCGATAGAAAGGCGGAAAATTATGAGACTGTAGTGGGTGAGTAATTGATGCCACGGCGCAACGAAGTTGTAGGTTAAGCCTCAAGCCGCCATCTTATCTCTTGGATACGATGGAATTTCAATATGTAATGGCAGTTGGTGAATTTGATGCATACCGATAAGTGAAAATGGAGAATGCCCCGATATTTAATTTTCTCATTCGCCAATGGCTCGTAAAGATGGGAGGTAACGGCAAGAAAGAGACATGCTCTGTCCCCCTTTTTCCTCAAAGTTCTACCATCTTTCCCAGAATATTAACTCCTGTTGGGAGGTTACAATTGCCAAGCAATACCAATAAACATGCATTCCCATCTCCATGTGATTTGTACAGTCATTCCAATTTCAAACCGTAAATTAACCATCGTTAAAATTTCATTACCCAAACTGTCCGGCGATTACCATTCACTGCTCTGCCAAGGATTAACAGAAAGGCGGGAAAGCACGAGATTGTGGCGGGAAAATAATCGATGTCCCAGCGGGAACCACTAGTAGACTACACCTCAACCCCTCCCTTGCCCCCCCTCCGGCAGTCCATTCCCCCATTGAAAGTCAACTTAGAAAAGAAATGGTAATGACTTCTCAGTAACAAATAAAGTCCCTCCGCTTCCCTATAATTATGGAAATCCATGGAGTTGAGCGATATAACCTCTCTATCTCACCGGGGGCTTGGCTATACCTACCCACCATTGGAATATCTTAATATACCTACACGTTAACATGCTAACCGTACATCGTAAACCCTAATGGCTTGCGTTTAGAAATGTTATATGCTTCTCTCACGCGTGACAACTACCCTCCGTTACACCATGCAAATTATTTTACCTCGATAACTCGCATAAATGTGGATGACGTATTTACACGGCAGGCCGAGCGGAAATTGTTGAACAAAGTTCTCCGTCCGGGGATGGGATTGAGAGGGGTGAGGGGAGGCAGGCAGAGATCATTGGAAAGCAAACTGGGCAGGATGTTGTCTAGTTTGGCTGGACATTTGTATATATTGCGTGGGCTTCTAGAGGTGAAGTTTATGGCTTTCAAGCGTGCTCTCGTGTAGCGTGTCCAGGAAGAGGAGGGATTGCATTGGAAATTGGTGTTTCGTATTGGCAAACCCAGTGGAAAATCTTTTCAACTCTATCGCCCCATAACTCCGCACACTGGCCAATACAGTGGATGAGTACAACACACCATTGACTGTTTGATAATATTTGTCCATGTCCAGTGAATGCCTCAACATCTATCCGAACGGGACCAGTTTTACTCTGTTCATTGGTTCCAGTCGCTTCTGCGCGGTCTCAGTAACTCAATCGGTATCTAACCGACACGCCGACGATAACTGTAAACAGGATCATTACTTTTACCAAAACGATACCGAAGCCCGTGTTATCTGCGACCGCGACCGCGAGACCGTACACGGGGGCTATAAATTTTAGTGGGGGGGGGGAGAGGGATACACTGGCTGATTCGCGTTCTCCGTTTGTTTCAACGGTAATATAGTAACCTGAACTCTCTCTATGGCCGCGTCGTGAAAACGATTTTGTGTCACCCCGGGCCTCAATGTGGGATATAACATTGTTTTTCAATGGCCCACCCGTCGACACACCAGAAAATTTATCAGCCAGATGCAAAATCCGGGGGTTTCTCTCGCTGTCTCTCTCTCTCTCTCTCTCTCTCTTTCATTCGATCTTTCTCTTTCTCTCTCGAATGCGCGCGGTGCATTCAAAACCGGTAAAAAGAGAGATAATTTTTATAGGTGAGTGGTGTTTCGTGTGTTTACAATGAAATCAGGGACTCGGAGAATTTGAAATGCTGTTGTCGGGGTGATAAGGTGAGATTTATTTTTTAGAGAGATTTTTTTTGCTACGAATTTATTGTTTGCATGTTTTTCTCGTTTTCTTCATCATTTTTTTAACTTGAAAAATTGGAAAGTGGGTTTAAATTGACGCGCGGGGTGGGGAGAGATTTTTGCATCAAAGAAGGGAATTTTATATAGCGTTATGCATTCGCGTGACTTCACAGGATATTATTGGATGGGATTTGGGGTCGGTAGGATAGGAGCCAGGATAATTCTTGATCTAAAATTTACAAGGAATTTTTTTTACTGAAAAAATGAATGGTTCAGACCGGAATTCAAACCCAGGACCTGCCGATTATACATCGGGTTTCGTTATTGGGTCGCGTCTCATGATTTTCTGTGAGTTGAAACGTGTAATGTTTGTATATCAAGCATAAAGCTTAATGATAATACATACATATATAATGATAACTTCCGAAAATTCAAATAATGCGGATTTCGGCAGAATATTTGTCGTTAACTCTCAATATTTGGCTGTTTGGCTTGGAATTATCAAAAAAAGAAATTATTCATTTAATTCCGACCATAAAAAAGGAAAAAAAATCGCTCGAACAGGGACTTGAACCCTGGACCCTCAGATTAAAAGTCTGATGCTCTACCGACTGAGCTATCCGAGCCTTGTATGATTTCTGGTTTTCCCTCGGGTTCCACCGCATTCCTCCGTCCGGCTGGTGTGCAAATACTGTTTCAAATTATGAGAAAAAAAATTCGCTCGAACAGGGACTTGAACCCTGGACCCTCAGATTAAAAGTCTGATGCTCTATTGTTTTTTTTTTTACCAAGTTTTTTTTATTGTGCATAGTATTATTTACATATATTTACATATTTACATTTATGGAAAACAAAACTGGTATATAAAAAACATATAATTTTAGTTGTGTTGTATGTATACAAACGGCCACAGTATGGCGCTCAAGTATAATTTATTCTTGATATATAATGTTTGTTGCTTTATTATTATAGGTTTTTGTATTAGAGGGAACATTCCCTTTTTTTTAATTTATTTGAGATTGAGATCGCCCAAAAAAAAGAGTATAAGAGTATAAGAGAGGTGTAAAAAAAATTAACAAAAAAAGAAACGAAAATAAAACATTTCGTGTTTTTTTGCTCATTTACGGAAAAAAATGGCGTAATATGTATTGGCTATTATTATGATACCTAGCCTCTGTGACTGAGAAGGAGATATTTTTGGTACATAGTACTAGTTTAGTTTTTTTTATTTTTACAATTTTACTTGCGCTTGTTAGTGAAGATGCATGGTGTTTTTATGTCATGAGGTTATGACAATTGGGGAATGTTGTTTTTTTTTCTCCTCCTTTATGGGGGTCTAAAATTATTTTTGTCCCTTCTATTGTTGTGGACTCTGTTATTGTTCCTTTTTTTATTTTTTTTATTGTATAATAGTAGTCTTGAGTTTATTTCTGGCATAAATTTGTCATTATTTTTAAGCCACCAGTATTTATTTGTGATCCTATAAAAATCGTTTTTGTCGCAGTCAGGAATTTCTCTGGAGTATTTCAATTCTGTGTTTAAAAAGTTCCCAATAGGGATTTTATTATTTTTTTGTTTAAAAAGTTCCCAATAGGGATTTTATTATTTTTTAGTCTGATGCTCTACCGACTGAGCTATCCCAGCATTGTATGATTTCTGGGACTCCCTCCGGTTCCACCGCCCTCTTCTGTCCGGCTGTCCGGATGGCGTTAAGCTAATTGGACGATAACTTACCGATTTATCGATATTTTTACCTTTTTTGTGTATGGGTATAACCATCGCCGTTTTCCAGATGTTTGGAAAATAATAGTTATTAAGCGAGTTATTAATTATTTTTTCATCACGCTGTGTCGAAAAAGTAACTTTTCAGTCATTCTCCGCTTCGCGTCGAGTAACTAAAAGTGCTTTTCCGAGCCATTGAGATGAAAAATATTGCTCGTAACACGTGAAAAAAGTGGTTTTTGACTTCCCACTCACCAAAAACCATTTTTTTTCACTTGTTACGAAATATACTATTGTGAGATCGGTGATCATGTTATAGGGAAGTTGCTCAATTATAATGGGCTGAATTTTATCTATTCCACTGGAGATTTTGTTCGGTAAATATTTCAATATTGATTTAACAGTGCGTACTGAAGCGAAATCTTTATCGAAATTATCGATATTACTAGTATTTGTAGCTAAATTGTTATTGGAAAAGACTTTGTTGACTGTTGTTATTTCTGCAACAAAGTTTTCGATTTTACTGTCAATAATTTCTTGAATCTTGTCTTTTCATTAATGTACCTTGAATTCGCTGGTAATGAGCTCCTATTGTGTTAATGACGTCAATTTAAAATTATTGTTAATATGTTATGTTAATGTTATCGTTAACATTCTTTCTGGAGTCTAGAAATGATTGGGATTCTAGATATGTGAAGTCATCAGGGGGGATGAGATTTATTTTATAAATATGTTCATGCGCTAATTCCTAATTTCTGAGATGACGACCCCGATCGTTATTTATGCTATCGTCATACACTTGGTGTCTTGCATTTAGATCACCTAGTATAATGTAGTAGTTGCTGATAAGGTTCAGCTTGAGTTCTTGAAAAAGGGTGTTGAGTTCATTGAGGAAGTTTTGCTTGATTTTGGTGGCATTGGGGGCGTAAATGCTAATGCAATATAGAGATTTATTATTGATTGCCATCATCTTGAGGATTGTGTATTCAATAACTTTGTTGGTGAATGAATTAGGGTGGTTTATAATTTTATAAGGGATGTTTTTTTTATTATTATACCGGTGCCCCCAGAGAATTTTCAGTGGCTGCGATCTGTCCTGATAAAATTGTAGTTATCGAAACTTACCTTATGCTTTTTATTAAGTTCAGTTTCGTCTATGAGAGTTATATCTAGTTTACTATTAGTGATAAATTTATGCAGGAAATACCTTTTTTGCTGACTGACAATAGAGTTTACATTTATGAATGCGATTTTAAGATTATTTAGATTATTTATATCATTAGTGGAGTTCCCCATCGCTATTGTTAAAATTTAAATGTTCGAGGATCTTTTTTATGTTCTTTGTATTGTTATTAACTTGTTCAAAAGTTTTTTTCCAAGTCCTCAACTGCTGGGATAATTGAGTCTTTAAGAATGTTTGCCCATAAGGGGCGGTCAGTTGATTGACTCTCAGTCTGATGCTCAATCCGAGCATTGTATGATTTTTGGGATTCCCCCCGGTTCCAGTCCGTTCCTCTGGCCGGCTAGTTCACAAGTAGTCTTTCAAGTTGCGTTAAAAAATGCTCGATCAGGGACTTGAATTCTGGGCTCTCAGATTGAAAGCCTAATGTTCTACTTTGTTTCAACTAGATTGGATTCAGATTTTTTCTGCCTACACGGACCGAAAGTGAGCGTTTCTAACCGAGCGAAGCAAGTGTCATTTTGACAGAAAAATCGTATTCAACCCTCGGGAGGAGAATCAGACAGGCCTTCCTGAAGTACTTACAACCCTCGCCTTCGGCTCGGGTCGTAATGTTGTACGTGAGGACGAATTGTCTACTTTTCCTCCCTAGGACCTCCCTAGGACTCCCTGCATGAGAACCATGCTATTACAAAAAGCTGTTACAAAAATTTAGAGGAATAACCTATACACACAAAAAAACTGGCGAAATGAGCCTGATAAATGATGCATCTGATTGGAATGCTCTACTGGCTGACCTAGCCCTTGTGAGGACATCCGATTTTTCTACCCGTCTCCTCACATTTGTCAATGTCTCAACCCTAAAAAAATACATAAATCTGCCCATTCTACTTGATCTGGACATTTGATCGACAGAATATTTTGTGTTAGCAAATTCTTTTTAGGCAAGTGAACAAAATTTGAAATCTGTCACAAAAAGGAAGCGGCGAAAAATATGTTTGGTCTCTGAACCCATAAACTCTATTTCTTACTTAAAAAACTAAATACAACCATTTTTCGAACAGCTGAATTTATAGTCTACCGCAATAAATTCAAGTTGACATCCCCTATCAAATCCTCAGCCTTAAATTTGAACTTGCGATGTCCGTCACTTAAACAGGGCTCAAGAAAAAAATTCTCTCACAAGAAGTGAACTCAACGCAATTTTTTTCTTGAATGAAAAATGCTGGCTCTCCCGTGCGGACATTAATCCTGCCTAATGAAGAACAAAGTTCCCTCTTCCCATGAACTCATCCTGACGACAGCGACAAGACGAGACCGTGTGGCTCAGCATTAGTTGTACCCTCCCTCCTCCCCCAACTCAGAATCCACTGATGTAAATTGATGCGCCATGAAAAGCCTGTTTTACTTGTCGACACTTCTTAGATGGGAGGGCCGAGAAACTGCCAGAGTTTGAAGGATCAGCTTACTCCGCTGTATCGTGGACGTAAAACCGTAATGAGATTACCAATCCTCGTCGTCACCGAATCCTAGCCCCGAAAAGCGGCATATGTCAAAATGGGAGACCTCAGGACCCCATCTACCCCGTATTCTCAAAAGAAAAAAAATCATTTGAGGTATTATTCCCGTGATTTCTTACCTGCCGACTGGATGGATGATTCTCTCGCCTTGTTTTTTTTTCCATTCATCCTCGAACATGAAGAGACCGTGGACACCCGATAGGGGATAATCCAAAACGTTTTTCGTCTACCTACGGAAGAATAACAGGCAAAAATATTAACTGTCACAATGTAAAACTTGAGTACAACCAAATGGAACGTATTTTCGAATGATAAAAGGAGTGTTACGTTGAAAAACATCCGCACCAAGACCAGCTGTTGTGGAAGCCAAGGGGCCAGGACCCTCAGCAGCCCAAGAGGGAATATCTCATTAGGTGACCGCACGTGAGAGTGTCCTTCGTCGCATCGTCCTCTGGCAGGTCCCTTTCATTTTTTTTTCCTCTCTTCTGAAACTTTTCGTTCATTTCCTGCGGGCCTCCTCTCCGTAATGTCATCCAGGTGTGCTGTTGCCCTCGGCGGTACAGGCCCGGCGTGCCAGCAGAATTCGCATCTTGACCGCCTACATACACGCCCACCAGTCGGTCTTCAACAATTGAACTCACAAAGCCGATGACTAATGACTGATGCTAATGCCACAGTATAAAATTGAATTTTTGGGCGGGCGTCGGTGCAGCGAAGTCAAACCCCTAGGCCCCCTGTTCCCCCTCTCGCCCGCCCCAAATGATGATGATCATCGTAATTATGCGGTTACAGCAGTGGGCGTGTTTTTTCGGCATTGCGAAATGAAAATTTTTCGTGAATGGAGTCGGTAATTTTGCCTAGGAGGGCTTTTTGTCACCGCTCCGTGGGCTTCGGTCGACGGGAGCTCGGAGAGTTGCCGGTCCCCCCCTGTGAATTTTTGGAGGGATTTTGAATTGTACAACGATGATTGCTGGGCGGATGCGAGAATGCCTCGTAAATTTGTCTACAGCGGAAACCATTTGCGTTATTCTCGGAGAAGTGGACTCGGCGACTTTGAAAAGTTTTTCCCACCGTACGGAGTGCCCTGGGAGTATAACGTAAAACTTTAAAATGCGAAAGTTTGAGGGAGTGAGTGATGGCAACCGGCGACTACTATTTACCGGAGATGACCAGTGATAATAGGGGTGTTGCCAATTGTTGCAGTTTATGGGGAAAAACTGAGGCGTAGATCCAGGCAAATCCTGACTTTCTGGGTTTGCTGAAAGTTCAATCAAATTGCAGATTTTGATTTTATGTCTCAATGTTAGTTTCATTATAAAATGGAATTTCTCTTCTTTATCCCCGAGTGTCAAGCATTTAAAGTCCTCGATAATAATAATCGGACGGTCCCGGGCTCGAATCCCGATCTGGACTGACCATTTTTTCAACAAAAATTTCTTGTTAATTTTATGTTGAGATCAATCCTAGATCCTATCCTACCTACTTCAAAGTCTATCCAATAATATCGTTTGGTGTCCCAAGAATATTGAACACTATATAAATTCCCTTCTTTGATCATCATATTTATTATTAATACTTCCTAACGGGTTCCTTTTTGAGTCCTTTCTTACTTTTTCTCTTACATCAAAGAAGAGAATTCATATAACGTTCTACATTGTAATACTTCACAGGAAACCATTGAAGGAGATTTGGAACAGGCAGCATGGAATGCGGGATTATTCTCAATATAAAATCAAAATCTTCAGTAGTTCTTTGCAATTTTAATAATAAAATAATCTCCCAACCTCAGCAAAAAAAAATGTTAACAATGCACTATCGTCCGTCCTCATTATTCAACATTATAGAGACCGTCCAAAGATCTTGTCGGCTATCCGCCGAGACAAAGAACAGCAATAACGTCAGGAATAACGCGCACGAGGGGTAGAATTTCTTTTTTATAGAGCTATACAACAAAAGTGGCCCATGTCCTTATCACAATTGTGGTTATTAGCCCCCTCTCTCCCTTTTCCACGTGAAAGCTGTTAAGATATCATCTCCGAGTGTATAGTACAGGCAATAGTCGTGATTTACAGGTCATCCGTCAGCGTCGGCCATCATGTTGATGGGATCTGCATTGGCCCCTGGTGGGTGTTAAGAGACAGAAAGGTTAAGGGGGTTGTCGTGTCGTAAAGATAACGTTTCTATCCGACTATTGGAGCGCTACCCCACGATAAACAGACACGAAGGGGTGGGAGAGGGAGGGACGAGTTTGGTCGCGGAAATAACTTTTCTTTATTGGATACAGCTTTTATCCGACCCCGTTTTCCTTCCAACCCCTTTCTACTCCCACACTCTGAAGATAGAACCACTTCTCGTTCTCCTCCACTCGCATTCTTTTGATATCAGAGCGGATATATTCTCCGGCAATGGCATTCTCCCATTCCTCTTCTGTTTCTTTTTTTTTTCGGTCCATCCCCTTTTCAGTTTTGCTCTCCACATCTCCAACAGGACAAAGAAGTGAAACGAGGGGCAGTGTATTAGCTCGGAGAATCCTTGATGTCTATGGGTAACTTGCCAACTTCGCCGAGCAGACATTTATTTCGTGGTATTGTAGCTCTTGGATGGAGTGGCTGGATCCGTGCGTCTGTCCCTCAACCTATAACGCAACAATACCGAAGATTGGTAGCACTGGCGCTTCTTCAGCAGGCCCCCATTATCATTGGTCATCCCCGGTAAATTGTTGTCACTGGGCACCATCCCTCACTCCACTCCGAACTTTCGTGTTTCAAAGTTTTATGGTGGCTAGGGCACTTTAGTCGGTGGGTAGAACTTTCCAGAGTTCTCCTGGCTACTTCTCCTGTCACTGTAACATGTGAAAAATTTCGGTCAAGCCGAATACAACATTTTTTTCTACTCAACCCCTACTGATGGTCGGTTTTTATTGGCATGAGAGTTAACTGGAGGTAGTTGAGGTATTTTAACAATCAACTCACAATATTTACAGTTTTACGAGACAAAGAATCGATCGGATCGATCAATACCATAATTAGCATTAATTTTCTTTTAAATTACGTGATTAATCGGGTTCGAAAGCGTAAATTATGTTTTCAAATCTCATGTGTTCATGAAAATATTTTTCTGTCTGTAGATTTTGCGAGTCTCGGAACGCAATTAATGAGCCCAATCGGGCAGGAGATACTGTCCAAAAACCCGGCGCCTTCCGTATTTTTCATTCGAAGGACTTAGCTCCCCGTGAAAACATGAAAATAAAAATGGTAAATATACAGGTGGCTGAATCATCCTGGGAACAGTATCTGTAACACTGAAGATTAGCATGTAAATGAGGTTACCGGGTCCATTTCACAATGGCCCATCTAATCTCGTTACACTGTGGGTTTATGAGGATATAAAATACGATGTGGATGGAGCGATGTCACTCTAGATGCTACACACAGTACGTCATGGACGCCCCACGGTGGTTAGGGAGTGCCGAGTGAACGAGGACAGGGAGGAGAAAGATCGTTATTTATGTGCCCCCTGTGTCTCTTCTGTTCATGTTCGCTAGGCACCCTTCTGTCAGTGCCTGAACCTCCCCCGTCGCATCTCCCGTCGCACGTCTGTATGTCGTAACTGAGTTCACTTTTCGCTTTTGCATTTTCGGTGGAGGATCATGACTACGAGAGATCGTGTATGCTAACTCGATTATTAACGATCCGCACGACGAACTTGTCTGGGGACTTCGCCGGCGAGGTCGCGGGGGAAGACTGAGGAGAATATAAAATTTGTTTAGGAAAAATTGGCATTGTTAGAAAATAACTCGTTAAATTTCTAGTATAATGCAAAAATTACGACGGTATTCATAGGTTAATTAAATCCTGAATTCAACAGCTGTTTTCAAGGCGTGGGCTCGGAATATTTGAAGAGGCGTTTGAAATAGTCAATAAAATTAATAAGAAACTCAGGAGTAAAGAGAAAATAAGGAAACGTAACACTAACCGCATTGAGAAAGAAACAGAATTTTGACAAACAAATATTCATGAGATAAGAAATTATACCTAGACTCTGTGTGGAAATTTCTGTCATTTTGATGTTTAAAGAGTATTTAATGGGCAGAATTACATTATTTTCTCAGTGTTAAGAGCAATCGGTTCAGATGAAACAAATTAATTTCTCGTAGAATGCATTCTAAAAGGAAATAAATCATTCGTTCAATTTTATTCTATTATTACCGTCACCATACCGGCACTTTCACCCATCGCTATAATTTTTTCTCTACCAATGTTTGAAAGTGGGCTCAGTTCTTTTTGGTTTTGCTAGTGGACTGTATTTTTTGGTGACTCACTGAGTTGAGCTGCTGTAGTTGAATATCTAGTTTTGAGCGTTGGATGCAGATTGATTTGGGATGGTCTAGGTGAGATAAGTGACAACCCACATATGTGAGTCGCAGCGCGAACCGATTTCGCATAAATACACAAAATAGTATATTTCGATACAAGTGCGACGGAGTGGTAACGAGTGGGAAGTTCGTGGATCGAGGGGAAGCGGAGAGTTCATCACGCTGTGTCGAAAAAGTAACTTTTCAGTCACTCTTCGCTTTGCGTCGAGTGACTAAAAAGTGCTTTTTCCACACATTGAGATGAAAAATATTATTCGTAACACGTGAAAAAAGGGGTTTTTGACTCGTGGGATTATATCACTCGCCTTCGGCTCGTGCTATAAACCTCCCACTCGCCAAAAACCATTTTTTTTCACTTGTTACGAAATATACT
>JAPYZM010000293.1:0-37162 GCA_030522845.1 Psyttalia concolor
TTCTATAAAAATTCCGTGTCAGTTCCGTAATCTGGCAGTCAAAACAATATTCCGTAAAAATTACGGAACAGTGACGTACTTTTTTATAGAACTTTTCGTTTTTTTTTTTGGACTTGTACTGTAAAAAAGTACGGGACTGTTCCGTAATTTTTACGGAATATTGTTTTGACTCCCAGATTACGGAACCAACACGTAATTTTTATTGAATTTTTTTCTCCGTGTATGATTGATATTTATTGTAGTGTCAAATTAATTTTGACACTGCAATAAAGGTCGTAAAAATGGGACAAAAATCGTATAATTCCATGTTATCAGTGAAATAACATGGCAGAGAGAATGTTACTTTTGAAATGTACCTGAATCTCTCAAACCATTCAGTGTTCTGCGTGACGAGTGCGCGGATAACGAACTGCCGTTGCCTCATACACTCTACAATGGCTTGAAGTAAACAAAGCATAGATGCAAATGCTATGCAGAGAGCTGAGAGAATGCCACTTCTTTTTTGTACTGCAGCTTTTCTGACTCACTTGTGTGATGTGAGTCATTCAGTTTGTATGGAATAGGTCAAAGGTCCAACCTAAATTCTCAGTCAATCCTCATTTCGACCTAATTTCCATGCGGTTATTCCTGTCGGCCCGTTATTTCAGCCAAATTGAACTTTTAAAACACCTCCACTGCGATTTTTTTCGTCGATTTTTATCTGTCAACAAACTTTTAAATTTTAATCGAATGAAACAACTTTAATTCTATACTTTCCTTTTCTGAACAGTAATGGCAGTAATAGCATGTAAGGAAATTAAATTCCTTGGATAAAGTAATTTCAATATGATCCATAGAAGGTATAATGATTATCGAATAAGAGGGCACAAGCCAACCTTTAACGAGTCCTCTCTCTCTGGTCTCATTTGTCCGGCGCCGAGATAAGTACTCTCTCTATTAATATCATGTCAACACTAAATTTATTCAATTTAAAAAATAGCAAATCCTGAAGTTATATTTCTTGTAAGAATTGTTAATCCTTCAAGGTCAGGTATCATCATTCTTAACAGAAGTACACTAGTATTTTTTTTTTTAAACGGAGCATCTTTTTCTTTAATTTATATTTAACAGAAACTCTCTTAATTTAATATTATTGGTTTTTGTTGTATGAGTGTGTGTGATTTTGGACGTCCTGTGGTCGGGGAAAATAATAATGTCAACCTATTGATTTGATCAAAATAAATATATATATATATCTAGCGGACATTTTTAAATTCATTTTGTTCGTGGAAATGACTTATAAATTATTCAGTTGGCAAGTAAGCTTGGTAATCGTTATCTTCTTTTTACTGTTGTGTATTAATTTATGCCGAATAATCTTTCCAATAACGCACAGTTTTGTTCTGCTTTCAAGTTTTCTGTTCTTCTTTTCTGATGGACCAATATTCGAATTCAATCTAGTCAAACAAAAAAAAAATAGAAATCAATAATAATACGAGCATTTTCTGTTGGATTTTCACAATCCGATACCTCGTTAAATTTTAAATCTATTTTTGTATGAATTCCCAACCAAAAAAAAAAATGCGAAACAACGCCAAGAGCATATACACGCAATCATTTTACGATTTTATCTCGAAAATAATAATCCATGATAATTTCACATATGAAAAACTCTCGGTGATCGTGGCATACCAGTGGTAAACCCGCATTTATGGTCAGGCACAGCGGGGAAAAAAGGGAGCGAATGCGATGATAGGGAGGGCGAGTGTGAGAGTAACGAGTTCCCGTGCTAATACTCGATCGTTTTTCAGGAATTACGAGCAGTACGAGAATGGTTGAGTGTTCACCGTGGTTACACGGGTGATGTTGAAGGACAGGGAATGTACTAGTTCTCGTGAAAACCATGAGCATCTATTGAAAATTCACTTCTTTATATGATCGTCAATACGTTCTATCAATTGAAAGGGCGTCATAACGTAATTCTCCAGTCGTACATAATTTCAATTTTCGTAAAAATTTAAAAGAACAGCGGAAATGATTCCTATTAGGTTTCCTTACTACAATTTTTTATTCAATGTAGAAAACCATATGAGCTTTTGAAAACAGCAATCAGTAACTTGTTCGAGCCTTAGCAAATTACTAACGGCATTCTAGATAACCCTCACTAGTTATTTACGAGGAGGAATATTATAAAAATCTTAGCATATCGCGAACTGTAATTTGGAAAATCCTCATTAGGTAAGATTTTGTTGGAATTTTTTTTATGCAATTTAGCTGAAAAATTTTATTGTAAATCACGAGTGCTCACGTGACCAATTTCGCTCTGTATACAAAATTCATTGTAATTCGGCTGTATAATTTGTTGACCGTATAATCTCGCGGCTGAAAAACAAGAAAGCGAGGTGTCAGTGATTCTTGCTCGTTCATATATCCAGTATTGCTGTCTTCAAATATTAGAATCAAGTGGAATTATTAAGCAATATCATTCGAATGTTCCGGAATCGTCACAAACTATCCAATGGAAGGTAAGAATCGACAATAAAAATGTATTATATGAATTGCTCGCACCGAAGGAAAACAGAAATATCTATAACTTATCTTTTATGGCGAGTGCACAGCCCAGACTATAGAGCAGCATAACTCTTCTTTTTTAATAGCAGTAAAAAATTTTTCCCCCAGCAAATCCTCTCGTCGACTTAGAAAACCGATGAAAACTTGTTCCACACTTCAGCCTTCTCTCCCTCTACCATCAGCATACTATTTTTCACTCGCTGAGTATGAGCAGCTTTTCTCGTGATGCCTCGAAAGTATCCTCGGAGAGAAAAAGAAGAAGCCCCTAGGAGAATAAGAACCCGAAAAACTTGAATTCCAATATTTGTGATCGTCTATGGCAGACTCTCTCCCGTTCATTTATTCTCCTGTGCAAAAATCCTGAAAAATTGTTTCTTCAGCGGACGTGTATGTACAACGGATTTCTCACTACACTTGCTTCGCGAAACGGTCGCATGTATTATGCTGAAAAAGTGTGGAAAAATGTTGAAAATAAAGTTCTCAAAACGATGATAGGGGTAATTTTCCTCGGACTTTTTTATTAGCGAGGGAGAGAAATAGGAGAATTGCCGATATTATCGGAAATATGGGGAATGAAAAATTTTGTGGATAACCCCGCTTTGAGCACCTGAGGCCAGGGCATCGTCTCACACGGCTTAAGCTTACAGCCCCCTAGCCCTCCCCCCCCCCCTCGCCATCCCTACCGTGTCCCCCACTCGCACCATGTATTTTACCACCGTATGTCCAAGGGGAAAAATAAATAACCATTCTTTTTTACTCATTCTGCTTTGCTTTTTTTCAAGCATTGCATCGTTTTTCCGTAAGCCCATTTTTGTGATAACATAGTATTACATTATTCACCAGTGCAACGAAGCACGATCTTGATATTTTGCTCGGTAACAACTCGTTCAGGTAAGATAACTCATTTTTAGAAAAATGGTGTGCATCCTGACACGTACAAACTGAAGTGGACTGATCATGGGTGAAATAGGGTGGGCTAGAAAGAGAGGGAAAAATATACAAAAATGAAAAAATCAGAGAGAGAGAGAGAGAGAGAGAGAGAGGAAAAAGAAAGGATGGAGTAATCTAGAAGTGGTGGCGCTCGGTCGAAGAATATAAAGGGCCCAAAGGTTCTCCACTCGTTTTCAACGTAAGTGTATCTGCCGGCTCAGCATCCATAAAACCTAAGCTCGGAGCTTATCGTAGTAGCGTTGCAGGGGCCGTGAAGCGTATACGGTGAGGCCAGTAGCAGTATAAATTCTACTGGGTTTTATTAGAAAAGCGCAGATGTTATATTATGAAAGTTTATAAGTACCCTCGGTAGCATCAAATTTGGCTCAGAGAGCTCCATTAATTGGCATAAAAGTGATTTCATTTATTTATTTATTTTTTTTTTCGTGGCCACCTTTTACGACACCTCTTGTACTCCTCACATTGGGCTTATGAAGATGTAGTACGTCGTCAACTTCTCTCCTCGTATTCCTCTTCATTCTTTTCATCACGCTGGTATAAACTGGTTTTTCGTGGGCGAGAATAAAAAGAGTGAAATTTATATCTGTGGTGGGTCCATGGAACCCCCATCGTGTTGAGTTCTCATGCAGAAGAAGGACGGAGACAAATAGAATGGGTTGAAACTTGCTTTCGTTTTGCAATCACATTCGTCAGTTGGACAGCTGTATTACAAAAAATATTTCTTGTTTAATTGGAAATAGGGATTTTTTTATGATTAGGGGATACGGTTGTCGAGGAGATAATTAAAATCCTGAAAATTATTAGAGTATATTAGGTTATCGGGAAGAATAGGAAGTAAAAACTGGAGCAATAACTGAAATTGGATGGCTTATTGACTTGAGTGTACGAGGTCATTGAATTCCATTTGATCATTATTTTCCGGCCAAATGGGAAGATTGATCACAGAGAGAGGGATAGCGAAAGAGCGCGAAAGCGAAATAGCGAGCCGCTAAAGAGCAAGAGGAAACGTGAGAAGGGCGTAAAAGTGTCAATACAAGTCGCTCTCTGTTAATAATGGATTCAGAAAAAATTATTGAGAAGAAGAAGGATTGTCTCAGGCCAACAAGTGCCCAAGATTTCTACTCAAATTTTGCCATTTTGGCAAATTTTCTAAAACATTTTCGTTGAATCAATACTTCTCCAGGAGATTGCATTAAACTGTACTGCTATTCTGTAATGCCGTTTCTCAGAGAAATAGCAACAGTAGAGTGATTTTTTTTTACGGTTATGATATACGGTTGTACAGGAGATAATGAAAACAGCGGAGAATGATATGGGGATATTTTGTTTCTGGAGAGAATTGGAAGGGGGTTACAGCCTGCCTACGAGCGAGCAATTGCTGTAGCTTCGTCGTTGAGGGCTGCTAAGGTGCATAATATGCATCCTGGATGCTGGCCAAATGAAACTTAAAACTTACGAGAACATAGGATATACCGTTGGTGAGACAATATTGTGCCCTTTGTGTTGTGAATAGATATGCCCGTGCGCCTTATCTTTGTGCGCCACGTACACTCTCGCTGCAGCGGTTAGTCCCTTCTAAATAGCGAGAACGAGATTATCAGAGAATTTTGAGGAATTTATACAGAAATTTATACAGGCAATGAGGAAATTCTTGTTTCTACTATTCCTGGATCACCAGGTAAGTCAGGGTGAAATCGTGAAGTTTATTCGCACGGCGAGAAGAGTAAATATTATTCTGCAATGATAAGTGCTCGTAAGCTGAAAAACATCAGAAAGAGACAATGGTTGTCGAAGGCTTTTCGCTGCATTACAGTGAAAATTATAGTTTTACGAAGAGTAGTTTCAATTCGAGGAGAGCTTACTGTATTAGAACTAATGCTGTTAGTCGGGCTTTATTTTTCTTATCATTTGTAAAATCAAGAGGAATGCGTATTATATATAGAACCGATTGTAAATGATTCAATGTAGATTACTAATGATACATACATGTTTAAAATTAAAACAAAATAAGTCATCGGTCAGTGGTAGGATTCAGCCTGGTAAACTGAGGAATTCACTGACAGTAATTTCAAGGTCTAATGAAAGTCTGAAGCGTTATGCTGGTATAAAAAAATATACAAATATTTTGGTACCATGCTCGTCTACCCTTTCTGATTGTAATTAAAACATTTAAGTGGTTACTTTAATGAAAAATATTCCCTTCTATCCATGGCATAATAAATTCTCAAAAAGTAATTAAATTTCACGTGAGAATGCGTCTGCAATTACAACAAGACCAGAAACTAGCGAGTAATTCGTGGGAAAAGCGAGGATTTGTTTTTGTTAGTTGTTATTCGGAAGGAGATCACGAAAGAGACAGATTTTTTGTCAATTTTGATGTAGTTTTTTCTCGTGTGAATCTTCGCAACGATAGATCAATGTTTAGAAGGTATACAGTACCGCCATACCGCAGTCCCTCGATGTGTAAGGCATTACTATCCGACCGGATGAAGGATCTACCGTTTATCGAGCAGCATTTGTCACTTTCCACAGATCTCGACAGGTTGTATAGTTCGGTAACACCGAAACGTATTACCAGAGAGTATAGTGAACGTGCCCCGCTTCACATCGCACTCTGGTGAAAAACATTGAGGTGGTCTATATGTGGATGCTTGGAACAGAAATAGGGAGCCGGGATAGCTTCCGTTTTTCTCTTTTGTCATGAAAGATAATGAGAAACTTTAAATAGGAATTCTTTTCTCAAACTCTGGAATGCTATGTTCGTCGATATGAATTTTTATATAAAGGTAATGATATAGATTACCTTTTCATAATCATATGTATTCCACATAAGGAGGGATGAACAGTAATAATCTAAGGGTAGTTATGCAATGTAAGGAAGACTCGGGAAAATTGCCATTTTAAAATAGAAACTGCAGGTGGCAAAAGTCTAAAATTAGGTACTGGCTCTAATAAATGTGTCCGACGATAAGAAATTGAATGTGAAAAATCAGAAGAACCTACTCGTTATACCGAAAAATCACGATGTCAGAAAAATAGAAGAAAATTGGTTCTGAGGCTTGTCTGGGGGTTTCTAAAGTTCAATTACGGTAGAAATACTGCCATCACTCAAATCACTCATCGGATCGTACGATTGTGCGACTGTGACAAAAATAGTAATGTAATCTCAATTCTCGGTGAAATTAATAATCTTTTTGTTTTTTCTCAAGCTTGAGACAGGATCAGTGTAGACTTAATTAAACTTACCTAACAACAATCTCCACCCACATTCATCGATTGTTTTTTGTTGGAATTCAAGAGTTTTTACTTGTCGAGATAGGAACTGCAGACGGCAAAAAGCGCAAATTAAACATGCTGTGTAATAAATGTGTGTTAGAATCAGAGGTCAAAACTGAAGAGAGGTGCTTCCATTATGCATACAATCTAAGGAGAAACCGCCTGTGATAAGGGAAAATCAGGGTCTCAGAAAAATGAGAAAACCATCTGATTGTGAATTCACGAGCGTCAGTAAAAAAACACTCTTTATCCTGGAGCTGTTAAAACTTCAATCACATTAGTAGTGCTACCATCACACAACCACAATTACTCAACCTATTGTGAGATGGTAGATATAAGAAAATAATCGCAACATGGTTTCCTGAAATACGACGATAGTCCTCCATAAACGTTGAATGCAATTTTTGGTATGAAAGGACGTTCACTCAGTCCAATGAATTTCGAAGTAAATATGCCTCAATACTAGACCACATTTACAGTCCCATGCTGACAGTAAGCGAGTATTTACATATAAATTCTGGTTGAAAGTGGCCGCACTCAAGCAGCACACTGTGAAATCCATCGGGCAAGTTCATCCGACCAACTACCCCTTGTCGTTCCTCCATTTAACCCATAGTGCATTACGTTCACTCGCGAGATATACCGGAAGGTTTCTACCATCTAAACTATTTATCCTCCTCCATTATGCAGCCGGAACAACGAAGGTGGAGTTTCACAAGGGGCCCAGGACGGATCGTCGACAGTATAAAACCGTTCAAAATCTCGGATACACCGTTTAAAGTGCTGGTGTCTCAATTTATCATAGAAAATTTTAATAATCATTTTTGTCGCTGAAGACATTATAAAGACATAATTAAAAAATTACTGACGAAATTGCGAATCTTGCTTGCAACAACAAAATCGCTAGTTGAATATTATCAAAAAAATAATTGTTCGATCCAATTTGATAGTTCTGAAAATCAATGATTGCTTTAGTTTGTCTGCAATAACAACGAGATACATGGACGAAGACGGGGGTTGCCACGCGCTCGTTTTGCAGGGTACAAATAGACTCTTATAGAAGTTTATCGCTAGCCGTAAGTTAAAACATTGCTATCCTGTCATTTTGATTATTTCAGGTAAGAATAAACTTCTTACTTGGAATGATCTAGCAGTGAAAACGAAAACTTACTGCCGGGTTTTGTGTAACGCGAACATCTTTGAAGGGCAAAATATGTATTATATACAAGCGTCCAATAACGAATAAAATAATGAAAAAAATGAATCTGTCTAGAAGTGGAATTTTTTGTTTGCACAGAGAACTATTATTATAGTACGAAACCTATTTTTATCACAAAAAGTTCACTTTCAGTCTAGGTTCGACCCAAGAAAATCCCTCTTTAATACTCTGTTTAATTAACGATTTTGTTGGCGTACGTAAAACTTGCTTGGCTTGCTTCATGGTTTTCTCTCAGTGTCGTAAGTAATGCAATAATTATGAGAGTAAAATAGGAAGAGTTCTGCGAAATTTTGATTTTCAATATTCTAATATTTACTAACTGAACTACATTCTCTGCGCAAGTTTTACTTCGTGCATCACAAAGGTTAAACCAAGGATGTCGCTTTAATTTGAGAATTCCGACGGAGCGAATGAATTGTCTTATTTTTGCCAAAATATACGTTTACATATATACAATTTTTCGTACATATATACTATACGAGATGAACGCCATGATTCAATTCAATTACCAGATACATCAAATTAGGTTGGGAATGCAGTTACGCATTTTCTTTATGTTCCCGATTCATGCAAAACAATAGATTGCCTCCAGCAACCGTTTTTCCCCTTTTTTGGACAGAAACATTGCAGTTTTTCGAATTTAGTCTTGAATGCTAAATGTACCCATTCAATTTGCGCAGTAATGGAAACAATCCGTAATAACTGATTGAAAATGCATGTATGTGTAATCTTTCAATCGTGTTCACATTTTATTCCTCTTTTCGAATTCTTTTTCCTCATGATTTGATTTATTTCAACTAACTCTTGTTTAGCCTCTTGTTCAGCTAACTCTTGTTTAGCCTCTTGTTACCTGCATGGTTGCTAAAAAAAAAAACGATTTTCTAGAAATAGAATGACAAAACCAATGCTGATCCTGCATAACTCTTACGAAAAAGAACTTGAAAAATAGGGTTTTTTTTTTCAAGTAAAATTTGTTATTTGTCAAACTCATGGACTCACAAAAACTTCTTTATCAAAATCCAGGATTGAAATAAAAACAAAGCACTTGTGCAATTGTAATATGCCAAAATAAGATTACCACTGGGTAAACAAGAGGGACGAGGTCGTTCAATATATAGGATCATTCAAAATTTAATAGCAATCAATTCACCAGTGACCAACGATTATAGATTAAAATATGAGGGGATAAGTTACGGTGTGAGAGGGAGAGGATCAGAAACTATCGGATACAACCGGGAATCTCATTTCCTCGCGTAATTTAGCCTCTGTACTACGGGATTCGCGGTAGTTGGAATTGCTTCCTAGTTCCAAGCCGAACCACCTTCAAATCTCCTGTTTTCATTACTCAACCAACCGCCAGATATCAACTGAAATATTAATATATTATATTACATCCGCGTGCAATACCCACATGAGGAGTAAATGCTGTCGCCGGTATGCTGTCCTAAATGTTGGCTGTATACCAGTGGCATTTATTATAAGCGGATCGTTTCATACCTCGCTACCCTCGGACTGCTGCGTCCATTCAACTTTTTTTCTAGATAACATTCCTTCCCTCATTCTCAATATAATGCCGAGATATGTTCAGATTTTACCGAGTGGAAATTATGAGAATAACGGAGTGAATGCAAGCCAATAAAGCTAATAATTTCTGTCATCAATATAGTCCCTGAATTAGGAGAGCGTTGAATATTTGTATGAAATCAAATTAGATCCGGCATGAATGAAGTATATAGTGGCATAGGACTGATTTATCTTCCCGACCAAATCTCCCGTAATTGAATTGATTTCTAAATTTCAGGACAAGTGAGTGTGTATAGTTCTCTCTAGTCGCGCCGATAATTGAACATGGATGTCATTGACACTGCTGGTAATTACCAATCTGACGTCGAGCCCTAGCTTCTCTCCTTTGTGCCGAGTAATTAACGGATTTAATTGAATGAAGAATGTCGTGCGGTACGAGAATCGAGTGCACTTTAACTACTCCTGATGAATTATTATAAATACGTACGGCTGTCACTCCGGGTACGACTCAGAATATTCTGTACATTGATTTCTCCTTCGTTTTTTTTGCACAATCGAGTATTGAAGACGAAAAGAATACATTTTGTCACGAGTTGAATTATGGTGTTCCACATGTGTTGACCAATAGTTTTTGTCCGTGATGTTATGTTCAGTGAGTGACGAATTCTGCCTCCTATCAATCATTCTTAAACGACAATTTTTTTTATGAAACGCGTCTTAATTGTTGATGTTTGGAATGCATTTAGTGTACGTTAAGCGATTGTTTTACGTACAAGGTGGATAATGCTTAGAGACCGAGGGGAACTCCAACTAAGTTTTATCGATTTTTAATCGTTATAAAATTAGTTATCGTTTAGATTTATCTCCTATGAAATTTCTATTGTACACTGTTTGGTAATTCTTGGACTACCCCTTTCTGGTTAGTACTACACCTAATAATACCTTTTTTTCCTATGTCAAAGAACGAAAAACAGGAGTTCCGCAGTGTTAAGTAAACATTTCAAAGTCTCAACCCGAGAGTTTTGAAAATATCAATTTTTATTTTGATGAAATTTTTCTACTTTCAAAGTGAAAGTATCACAATCTTTTTTTAGTTGATCCATTTTTTCTAGGCGAAAAATCAGACCTCTCAATGCCTCAAGCTAAGACTTTCGGAAATCAACTTGAAATTTACCTTCAAGTTGAATTCTGAAATAAAAGACAAGTTTGAATTCGAAACTCTGGAAATCTATTATCTTTTAGTGATAATAGTGCTCATACTAGTAGCGTGCGGCTGCGGCAATCCCACATGTAAGTTAATATATTAAGGGACGTCTGCTGAGTACTGCGTACTCATGTGAAACTGCTGCCGTCAAACGGGAATATTAAGAAGTATGGTCCTCATTTAGCTGGTATAATCGATGCACACAGAAGGTCCCTGCAATCCACAGTAACACAAATCAATATGACGAAAAGCAATGGAAGAGGGAGCCTAATGAGAAGACTAGGGAGACTAATGAGAAATCTACAGAACATTACTTGTAGTAGGAAATGGATAAATAATTTTTTTTTTAAATCTTCATTTATTCCTGTTAATAGTTATTATTTTTTTAGAGCAATTTGATCTGCGCATACGGACGGACTTACAAGCATCTTTTGAAAGCTCAAAATCCATTCAGTAAAAAAATTGTTTCAAAAGCAGATGAAAGTCGATAACACGCCAAGCATGGGTAGAGTGGCTTTTTCTGCCTACATGGATTGAAAGTGAGGCTCAATTTCGTTCATCTTGGCAGAAAAAATGTATTCAACCCTCTGGAGGAGAATGAGACGAGCATTCATCTCCACGTGCTTACAACCCTCGCCTTCGGGTCGGATCGTAATTTAACACGTGAGGACGACTTGTCTACGTTTCCTCCCTGGGTGAGAAATACTATTCACTGCTGGTTTTCAAATCCTAGAAATTTGTAGAAAAGTCGAATAATCTTCAGATCTTTTGCAAGCTTTCTACTATGCGATTGCATATAGGGAGCTTACGTGGTGTTCAGGTGGATCGTAAACTAATGGCTCATTAACATTCCATTGTAATTCATTGAGGCATTTCTGGATGAATAAGAAACAAGAAAAGCTAGCAAATTCATTGAATATGTAGCGCAAATGGGAGTACTGATTGGTCTCGTTAAATATATTATCCATAATTTGAAAATATGAAATCCATAAAATCACTTTGTCTTTAAAATTAATTGACCAATAGTAGTTGATAAATTTTTGAAGTTCTACCTAAAAGAGATATTGGATTGGCTTAATTTTTTTTAATTCGGTCGCTATTGAAAAACTAACATGAATTTGATTGAAATTCACGAAACGTCCTTCTATCCTCTTTTGCATGGATTTGAGCATACGAACCGAATTTTCTGCACTGCATTCCCATGAGTATTGAGTTACGTTTTCTCATCCATAAGTAGAGCCCCCACTAGAGTCACATTGGAAATGGGTACCCAGTGACTGCGAGTTTCTTTCCCCCATCTCCTTTATTTTCCCTCCTGTTCCCTCTGCCTCGTTTATTTTTACTGCTGTATATCGATTCATTGACATTTCGAATCGACAACCACACGGGAGCCTACTCTTTCGGGAGCCACTGTTTTAAAATTCCAAAGACGAATTCGGCGTAGATTTTTGCCGGTGTCTATCCGCTACTTTCCATTCCTATCTTTTTCATAGTTCCTTCCTATTTACCTATGCTCCGTATTACTTCCAGGAGTTTTATTCTCACGAGATTGCTAGACAGGATGTTATTCCGAATTTTAATTCTTCCCCTAAATAATAAACTGAAAATTTATTGAATCATTAAGAATCACTTGAGGAATAATGAAAATTGCAGATGTTGGAATATGCGAGAATATCTTCATAACTTTGCAAAAACTACTCGACAAATATTTATGACGGTGGGAAAAAAAGATTTCTGGGACAGGACTCCTTTATGAGCGGTTTAATTCGAGGCATGTGTCCAAATTTGAAGGAAGGTTCTGTCCTCTAGTGTTATAAACTTTTTCTTGAGTTTGTCAGTAAGGGTCTCTCATTTTATTTATTTTAGTCCTTCGATCACTGTCTTGGTGAACAGTCGTGTCTTTCTCATGCTAAATAAAATTTATTTGTAAGCAAATATTAAGTGGAGTCGTCCAAATTATTTACTTGGTTTGTCCCATATTCCAGCAGATGATTTCACTATTAATTAAAGTATCAAATCCAATGAGAGTCATGTTGAGCGGTATAATTTGAGTTTTCATTATTAATTGCCATATAATTGACTAACTAGGTTATAGTGGATCGAAGTGCAATGAGTTAAATATACCATCTTTTCACGTCCTTTCAAATTTAAAAAAGACCTTGATAAGCCACTTTCTAAAAAGACAATTTTTTGAAAAAATCTATTTATAGCCTTTCCAAACATTTTTATATTGAAACCTATTTGTTGGAAAGAAAACATTGATTAGTACTTCTTTATTGGAAAAGGATGGCTTGTTCATTGAGAAACACATGACTGTTTGTGTTTTTTTTTAATAAAAAATGTTGTAGTTGTTTCAAAACAACCAGTACTCCCAAAAATTTGACAAAATATATCAAACTTTTTCGTAACAAGTTATATAATAAGAAGTTATATAATTATTAACCAATGAATATAAAAAAAACTAAATGAATGAGAAGAAAATTTTAAAAAAAGTTTAACATAATATCAATTTTGATATTGAGAGTTTTTTATTTCTTCTATTGGCAAACAAATAAATGCTATTAAAAAATAAAAATTGTGTGAAGATCTTTCTTTATACTTTTTTTAAACAAAGAAGAAATGGAAAACAAAATCGGGAGAAAATCCAATCAAATATTTCTGGTTCTTTAACTAATTAATATGTCCCCCCCCCCCCCTCAATTATATATAAAACATATTTGTGTGATTATCACCCATAAAATATATTACAAAACCATAAAATAATTAAGCAGATAAAGATTCACAAGCACGCAACACGTAGGCGAAAATTCAAATTAGCTTGCTCGAATAAACAAGCCTACAGGCAGCTGAGTTACTTTGCAAAAGCATTTCACATTGGACCGTCACTTTGAGACTTGCCTGTTCTACTCTCAGCATTATCCAGGAAAAGAGCATCATGTGAAGTTGTCTATGTATACCAATGAATACCGTTTAACTGCCTTTGCTTATTCGTGGGAAGACACACTCCCTTGCAAGATGTATCCCGTTTCCATCAGTTGAAGAAGCCCGAGGCTCCCACTCGTCTATGGCACGCTGATGTACCCGAGGCTGTATCTTTAGGAAATTCAGCGACGTCTTGCGTGGAGAGTGAGGTATTTTCGCAATGTAGGATATATAATTCTATCGTTCTTATCAAATATGATTTACAGGCCCAGTATCTCACAACCGGGTATAAATATAGAAGAAAAATTGTAGAGCACTCGGGGTTCACGGCTTGTCAGCCAAAGTCGACATGAGTGCCCTCGCACATTTTTATTTATTTTTTTTTTGTTACTTCTCAACTGATGTCGTTTTATCCATTTCCTCTAGTTCCGCTGATGTTGGCACCACTTTGAGCTTAACGCTTCTCTTTTCTCACGCTCTCTCTCTCTCTCTTTCGTTTTCTTTCAGGTATTTACACAGGCTTCATCTCATTCGCTTCTCTTCTCACCCCACGCTAAACTTACCCCTACTGCTGAGAGCAACTCTGGTGACCGAATTAATGTTTTCACTGACACACGTGAAAATACAACGATTGGCAATATTTTCCTCTCTATTATTTGCCTCTGACAGATTATATTGGAGGGGTCGAAACCGTGGAGAACAACGCGTATTACTCCATGGCAAATTTCGAACAATCACGGAAAAATAAATCACGTATCAGTTACTTGTCGATATTTATTCTCTAATGCTTTTTTTCGCTATCATTATCCCTAATAGTTGCAGAATTGCTCCAGAGATTTATGGAATTTTTATTTCTTTTTGTAGCTTCCCGATAGGGAGCTATTGGTTTCACCCCGAAACTAAAAAATCGGAATTTCGTGAAATGTCGACGTTTCATGACCAGGAGATGCTTCCCCGATGAAGTGTGGAAAATATGTGTGTGTGGACACTTTTTTTCATTCACGCTCTCGTGAGAATGCATGATGCGATCGGAATGACTTTGATCACAATCGATAGGTATAGACTTAGTCTCGATCTGATTAGGTTGCGAGCCCATTCCCACCACCTCCTCTTGAGTTTTATTCTCAAAAATAGGGGTCAATTTTCAATTCCGTTCGATCGAGCTCTCGTGCGCATGCGTGTTGCGATCGAAGCCAATGTTGTGATCGCTAGATCTTCAGAGTGAAATCCTCTCACCCTTTCTAATACTTTTGAAGAAGGGTGTCCAAACTTCGACGTTAACCTTTCAGCCTATCGCGAAGCTGGTTAGGGCCGAATAAAAGAAAAAAATAGCTTTACAAACCGTGTTAAGAATTGGTAGGAAAGTGAGTAATTCAACGCAACAACAATGGGAGCGAGCGTAGCGAGCGCCAAACAACCCCGATCAATTTTTTTCACTCATATTTCAACTCCCGATGGCGCAGTAGTTCAAGCTGACCAACAGAATTTCATCTAAAATTTCTAAAAAAAACTTTGTAGTTCACTTCATATCCCGCTCTACACTCCATTTAGCTGACATCCGAGTGGAAAAATAATCCGTCACATCCCACTCATGCTTCAAAGTTAATCGAATATTTTCCGATAGCTTCATTCCTAGGCAGAGATGCTCGAAGAAAATATCCGATTGATGTTTAAACACGAGTGGTTTTGCTACTGAAAATGTCCAAAATTTTATTCACTTATTTTCAAGTCTCCTGGTATTCATTTTATTGGGATTCGTTATTTTCAAGCTTTGAAAATTTTCGGGAAAATGCGTAAGACATTAGCAAATTCGATCTTTGTATCTTCAAGTTATTCATTTAAATGCTGTTAGGAAGTGGGAGGATCTAAAGTGGATGAATTGTAATAGATGTTAAGAGAAGACAATGGGATGAGTCTTGAGGGAAATTGAAAAATATTGAATTATCTACATTTCCTAGACCGTCGAGCGTCTAGTTTATTAATTGAATTTTTTATCATTATTTTGCTATATTGGTTTGTGATTGAAATTTCTATTGATTAACTGAGGCGGTGCACTGAAGAATGTACTGCATGATAATGTACAGAACAAACGAATAACGAATAACAACTCAAAATCACATCCTTCACTCACTTCTACAGTGACTCTGCATGCAAGTGATTTGCCGCGATAGACCCCTACGTTGAGAAATTAAATCCGACCATTTATAGGTGACAAGTTCGTGGTATAGTATATTTCTCACCTAGGGAGGTAAAATAAAGGAGGCGTGCTCACGTGCAGAATTACCGCCCGGGCCGAAGGCGAGGGTGGTAAGCACGTGAGTAAGGCTTTTTTATTTTACTTTCCGTGGTGAGAACATGATTTTTCTCCCCGGCGTAGGAATAAAGTCGCAATTCCCTCCCGCGTAGCGGGAGGGAAGTGAGTACTGTGCTCCCGCCGGGGAGAAAAAATAATTTACGGGTGTCGTGGAGGGAGGCGTGATTTTTGCCAGTTGGCAAATACCGTGATTGGTGAGACAGAGGAGTCGAAAGTTCCCGCCATTATCGTCAAACTTAAGCCTGGTGATTGGTGACGAATGAAACACCGATTGAGGGTACCAGTTGCCAAATTTTTTCAAAAAAATAAATAAATAAATAAAATACTGAGAGCTTTCTCTAGGGCTTCTAACTAACTAACTTTTAGGGTTGATCTTCTCACTAATGCTGTTTATCTTGCTGATCTCTATTACGTGGTTAGGCCGTTAGTTGATCTACTTAATGAGCTAATTGAATCCTTGATGAGCACGGATTGCAGTCGTCTGACATAACTTTATGTTCTGCGGTAGTGTTCCCTCCTGTCAATATCAATCCGACCTGTTTTTAGGTGAGAAGTTTGTGATAAGCTGATTGACGAGTATCTCGGTGATGTCTGACTATTAATCCGAAGAGCCCCGGGGATTTTCGAATTAAACTAGACTAATTTACCAGAATGGTGCAGACTTTTAGGCAGAGTTTCAAATAAATCCCTCCAGCTGATGAGCATAAAATGAAATATCTGCTGAGATTTAGTGCTATTTTAAATCAAAAGAAGAGGTAGACGGTTGTGAGAAAATATAATATTGTGTATTCTACAATAATGCGGATAGTTTCTTTTGATAGACACAAATGCAGCTTAATTTTAAGCGGTGGGATTCAAGATTCTGAGTAATGCTCAGGGACTTGAGCTTAATTCTGATTAATTTTTGCGATATAGCATTTGGGTGAGAAGAAACGATGCTATAGCAAAGCTATGGCACCAAAATTTAGATATTTGCGATAGAGGGTGCGAGCTGTTTCTTTACTAATTTATAACGCTGCCTTCATTATTTCCACTTTTCGTTCTTCAGGTTTCCATTGGGCCAAATTTGTTTTAAACTAACAAATCCAACAACAAATAGTATTTTGAATACCTTTTGGCTGATCTATGGAATGGGCAAGCTTCAGCCGTTCAAGTCATGAAGTTTGCAGAAAGACCCAGTAGCAAAAAAAAAGTTATCATTAATTACATAATTTCACTCAATTTTCCCCAATCTCTGGGGTGTATTTCTTCTTGTGATTTCGTCAGTGGACAAACATTGCAGCACTTTTCCGCGCACTACCTCAATTTTCGTAACTATTTATAATATTTATAATAACTATTATGCTTATTATAACTATTACGGAGAATCGTGCACAGGTTACCGGTTAATTGGAAAGTTAGCACAGTTTTGATAATCACTTAAATGGGCACAAATGGACAAACTTCACAATTCAAGAGATTTTCACATTCCGCAGATAAACAAAAAAGAATTCGGAAGCAGTATTTTTTGTTGGCCGTGCTAGCTTAAGAAAAGGTTGGCGCAGCCTTACAAAAAAACAAACAAAGCAAAAGAACCATGCAATATGACTGTAATAAATTCATAAAAATATTGCACAATCTATTATAACTGTGACAAGTTTCATACGTTATTGTCTTAACTTTTGATACCTCTCACCCAAAGGGTTTTCGATTAGTTTATTCATGGTAACGTAAAATCACCAATTACAATATTCAATTAGAAAACTACACTAATTAATTCAATGACCGTTCACTTTCTTCCATTTATTTGTAATTAATTGACATTATACGTTTATTGCTCGGTTGAACCGTTAGCGCTAGCTCTTGGGAGTCTTTCCTTTTGGAATAAAAAGATTATTAAATATTACGATGGGAAATGAAACCGCCTGGAGGACCAGCCTGCAGTTCCTTCCCTTCAAAATGTATCAACGTTGTAAACGCAGATGGAAGACGAAAATGGCGAAATGAAATTCTACCTTCCGCCTTTTTGCACACAAAAAAGTGTCGTTTCCTTCCGGCATTATCGTCAAGTATGAAGTGACTGCAAGTATGAGACTGTATTGAAATCCATTGTTACAATTATTTAATAACGTTGACACTGGTAATAACGGAGCGCCAGAAAAATTATGAATGTATTCATAATGCAATATATTATTTTTCGTCTTCTTGATAGCGCGTTGATAAATTACTTCTTTTTCGTTGAGGATAAGATTCATTTTACGTAAATATAAAATACACCTTATGTTTGTTATGAACCAAATGCTTGTCGTCTTTTGAGCAATTAAAAAATCTCTCAACAAAGCTATTTTCACTTCTAACTGAAAGCAATGACATTGTTCGAGTTTTCTGTTCTGTAATAATAAACTTGTAAAACATTGAAGAATCAAACTAATGTGAATTCAATAAATTTATCATTATATGAAATTATAGCTATTAATGGTGTTTTTAGGTAATTGACATTCGTTTATCAACGGCTTCTTCCAGATATCTCGGAGTATATCTAGGTGATTTCAATTTCTCTGGTCAAATCATTGCCTTAATATCGTATTTCAATCTATCCACATTCGAATTTTTGAATTTTTGAAAGTCTGCGAGAAGTTTTAATGTTTCCATGTGTCGCTCACATCCTCATTACCATTCGCACTTTCAGAGTAATCCATATATAAGCTTAACGTTGAGCTTAAAGCTTACTCGGTCCATGAAAAGTTCTGAATGAAAGATGGAGTAAATAGAATAGGTAGGTGAACGAATACTCACCTTTATATGTAAATCGCATTCCATGAATTGCAGATCTATACTCGATTTGCCAATGTTAGATAAATTATTTCAGTATTTTTTTCTGCGCATGCTGGATCCCAAAGTACATGATTTTCAGCTCGATAGAGAAACGGGTTTAACTTTATTAGTGAGCTAGATAAGGGGAACTATTTTCATGTTTAATATTCGTAACATCGGAAACGAAATTTCAAAGCTCAAAGTGAATAATAGGGGGTGAAGTGGTGGGTGTGCGTAATATTATCCGCCAACGATGTACACCATTATGGAAAAAGTTTTCCATCAGAAACTTACATTCGTTCCTAATTTCTATGCATATCAATAAACCGATAACTTTGCCCGACGGTCAGGGACATGGCTGTGGTATTCGAAACTCTCAGGCGAAATTAAAATAGTTTCAGTTTCCAATATCGATAAGCTTGGCACGCGTAGCTTTTCACAATTTCGCTTGTCGTTGGGTCACCGCAACGGGCCATATTCCCTTGTGAATCTCACTGCTTCTCTCACCCATCGTTCCACTAAAGCACGAGAGAGTGCGTACCCATGTTTACAACATCGATTTGGCATTAAGCCTTTGAAAGTGCTTGAAGCCTCGATAGTGCCCCTCGACGTATCTAGGTTCACATTATCGAAGAACAAGAATGGAGAAAATCTTTTCGATCAGTTCTGTGAGGATGAGAAAGGGAAACGCGACAGTATTATTGCAGTTCACTTAACGCTTCTAAGGGATCTCTTTTGTACTCTATAATTGTGAGAAATTTTGCACGATGCTTCAGACACCGAATTTGAATCATTTGCAAAAGCAAAAGAAAGTACCGACAGAATGAGTTAATTTAGTCGAGTAAATGGGTTTATTTATAGTTAATAATTTTTTTTCATCTTTATAGCCTTCGATCCTTTTGGGGATATATGGGCATCTATTCCCTATGCATGCGACTGTGGATTGTACACTGTAACGCATTCGCATGATAAGACATGGGAAAACCACAGGACACCCATGTCAGTACAGGCGGTTACTTCTAATAGCAACCTCCCGCTCGCCGGGGCCTCAGGCATTGAAAATATCGCCCGTAGCGGGGAGTGAACTCGCAACCTTTCGCACTATAGGCTCGCACCTAGCCGCTTCGGCCACCGACGTCGGTCATTTATACTTAATCATCCCAAAATGAAGGTACACTGAGAGAGAGAGAGAGAGAGAGAGAGAGAGAGAGAGAGAGAGTGAGGGCCGTTGCGCGAGGGAAATTGACGGATCGCAAAAAAAATAATCTTTTAGGAATTTTCACATAAAACACTGGAAAAAATATCTACAGCTCTGATAAATTTCACCGCTGATTTTTCCTATCTGTTACGTAACTTTATTTTGTGTGCACCTATTGAGCTACTTTAACTCCTGAAATCAGTGAAATTGGCTGTGATTCATAATTACAGCAATTATTTACTTCTCCACCTATTCTCATTTTGCTATGCGTACGAAGAAAAAAAACAATCTCATAATATTTCCCAATACAGCTATTTCGTTAAAGATATAATTGAAACGAAATAATAATAAACGTCTTAAATAATTGTGTTTATGAACTAATCAGTTATAATTGAAGAGCTTCAAGTCGATAGGTATTTTGCCATATTACTGATAATAGTAATAACAATGCAGATTTCATTCAGGGGTTAAATAATTCGGGTTTTAGAATTAATCGGGTATTGGCATGAATACCTATTTTGTAATAAGTATGAGCAATATTTTGTACCGTCGAACATTCTAATCCATAACCAAAATTCAGAATCCCACTTCGAGACAGGTGAACTTAAATACCCAATTAGTTTGCAGGCTATGTGCGCTGAATTACCTATTTTACTCGGCTTTTCATCGATGAGAAAGCGCCATATTGAGTAAAATCATAACTGCAGGGGTGCGATGCATAATTAAGGCAATGCATGATTAGCTCTGCCAGTATACTAAAATCAACATAAATTTTTTCGCTGCTGTTAGAAGTGGCGGCCAGAGTTACAAGTGAAAATTACGGGGCGCGTGGGTACCCAGAGATATTATAAGGTATACAGACTTCAGTGCACTTAAATATTCAACCTAGGAGCCAATATCCGAAATAAAATTATTATCTGGTCGCTAATATGGTTTTCATTTCGCTGAGAACCTTAGGATTTCGTAATTTTGCCGAGGATTTCTTGACCGCAGGAAATTTCGTCACAGTAAATAACAATTCTTTACAATTTTCTACATAATTTGTATTCTTTTTTTTCTCCTTGCAATAATCAGTATCAAGATGAATACAAACAGAATTAAAGCGACCATCAAACTGAAAGACCTATGATTTATCTAATACGACTCATCCATAGAAGAGACAACTAGATAAGCAAATAAACAGGGAAAAAAATCAAGAAACTCCAAGAGATCTTGTGAATTCTGCGCCTCTTATTCGCTCCAGGATCTGGTGTCATACTCCTACCCCTTTCAGAAAGGTCACGAGGAACGATACGAGAGACAAGGATTGTTTATTCAGTAGAATGGGTGACGACGTGGGAAGGCGAGATTAAGAGAGAATGAAATGGGGTTGTAGGAGAATAGGTAGGAGACTACACCAAGAACCCAACTCCACTCAGACCCTGCCTCCGGGCATACTGCAATAAACAATATATAACTTTCACTTGTCGTTTCTTTTCTTATATCCAATGTGTTGTTTTAATTACTAAATGAAGTTTTTTATTTCACTCTTTTTATCGCAGTCGTCACGTACGAATACAATCAATAGTACATCCTGGTGAATTTTAAATTCCTCTATTGATTCCCATTGAACATTCAAAAATAGAAGAATACAAAATATTCGACAGGAAAATAGACCTAGATTTATTCTTTATTTTCCTATGTAATTTATTTAATCAAGATCTCTTCCCTATGAAACAAGAGATGAAAAAGCTCATGATTTCGTCTGTGAATACTGTCTGCTCCATATTCTCTTGTCATGTTCAACCTTTTCTTTCACGATGGAAAACTAATTTGATGCATTTTCCAGCTCCAGCACCATGGGAAGGTGTTGCAGATACCTTACAAAAGGAAAAATATTCTATTAAAATGGGTTAAAACAAAGAATGAAAATTCTTTGAGATTTGTAAGTGAATCTTGTCCACGGATTTTAAAGAAAGGCAACTAATGGCAGCAATGAAACTTCTATCCTTGGGCTTTCTCTTATGAGAAAATGATAGCCAAAACATTTTTTTTTCTATATAGTGATGATCAAGGGTATCCAAAAAATCATGACACAAATCAACTTGTATATATAATGTTAACATTTCCAATTTTAAGAAATTGAGAATTAACCAAGCGATGTTTTGAAGTTTTTATGACAATTTCTAGTACGTGCAATAACCCCCAAGTTTTTACTGTTATGGTTTCTTATAAGTTAAAACATTATATAACGTAACAACCTCGTAAAACTTCGAGGAACGCCGCGTGAATCAAAGCTCAGGTTGAAAAAGCCCTTTTGAAGCTGTATGTTCTTTTTTCCCCCTTAAAATGACATTCAATCAACGGAATAATTCTGGTTCCCAAATCCACCAGTTCACCTCGGTTTATTTTCGCGATTCATGGAATTAAAACTTTTAATTGCAATGAATGTACAAATAATGTTACCATAAACGGTTTTCACCTATTTGCATGCAATTCAAATATCCAGATCAAATGAGTTGTCTCTCTGTAGGTCAGCAACGTGCATTGTTTTAAGCTCGTGACCTTTTTTACTCACAGTCAAGTGTACTTAGTTGATAGAATGTCGCCAAGATAAAATTCGATGAGAATTGAGTCTCACTCAATTCTTTACCAATTCACCAATTTGCATTGTTCTATTTGCTCTGACATTCGATTTTTTTCATTACAAAGACAATTCCAAAGTGAGCGGATTTATCCAACTAAATGTATTGTAGTACTGCGTTGTTCATAATGTTCAAGAGCACTACTGCGGAGAACAATGGTCCTATGAAATATTAAGCGCGATACAACTTGTGTCTCGCGTTCACCAACAGTTATACAGCGAATTGCATCGCCATTACTTTTCACACAGTTTGTAATCTAGGTAAAGGTGCTATTATATCCTTTCCTTACGAACGATTCTTTCAATTTTATACCTATGACATGAAAGATAGTAGAAAACAATGATGAAATATCAATTATCTTGAGTTTGTAGTTTATGTCATAAACAGAACTGAACAATTGTCTCTTGTCTGAATGAAAGAGACAAAGGCTCCGTCCGATAAGCTTTGTGAAAATGCTCTCATCTGTTTTCAAAGCTGCAGCTCTGCCATTTATTACTTATTGTGGAAGACGTCTGATTAGAACATTTCATATTTATGGTTACAATCGTTTCCAATGAGATGCGAGGAATAATTTTCAACATTAAAATAAGATTATTAAGATAAACATGAAGATTCCTTGACATTTCCTCTTTGACAGAATTTGTTTGGCACCCGTGCCCCTCTCTACAATTTTTCTGTTCCCATTTTTTGCTCACCCTTTTTTGCGCCGATCTTTCTCCTTGAAGAAGTTTTGTGTTTCGTGGCAATTTCTGCAAATGATTTTCTTTATAAAAGAGGAAGCATTATTTAGTTTACCTTTTTAGAAAATAGCTGGAGATGGAGTTTGTAACTTTTCAATTATCGTTGAAATAATACCACAATTCAAATGTTCAATAATAGTTAAGTAGTTTTGAATTATGATTTGAGGATTTAATTATGGTTACTTATGGTATGCAGAAAACTCGAATCTTTCTCAAACTCCCCTAGTGTAATTATAAAACAATCGGCAAAGCCTTTCATCGGTAAATTAAAAATATTCCAATATTTCGAATTTTGTGACTGAATTTTTTAAAAATCTACGGCTCCCCGACGTAAACGAATTTTTAAATGTCTTATTTGACCAGACTCTTGAGTTTTTAAAAAATCGCTTTTGTGAAGCTATTATAACAAAAATGACAATTCCCTCTTGTGTTTGTCGTAAATTTTCCAACTTTCATCTCACTTGTTTTTATTAAGATAAGTACTGGTGATTAAGAAAATTAGAGGATGCACCAAGATTTTAATCTTATGACGGTTATGGTAACGGTCACACATTTCGCCAGACTCAATTCACATTGCAGGTCATTTATACCCGAATGCCTCTTTCGCATCGGCAATTTTAACGCTCAACTTTCTTGGGAGTTTGACATTAGTTTTACGTGTGTTCCTTTAATTACGAAAATCCCTAGTTTTCCCTTTAATACGAGGAGAGTTAGTGGAGTGGCAGACCCTCATGAAATCTGACTGTAGATTTGCCTCGACGTGACAAAGTTTCAAGTGTTGAATTTTACAAGATGAATTCATTCAGATCTAGATTCTAGATATTTTAAGTGTCGATCAGTCGTTAAAAATACGTGGACTAATTGACTAACTTTGGAATAACTTATGACGTTCGTTTTATGAAAAGTCTGAAGTCTCTGAGGATAATTAACATGATCCGAACAACGACTGACTGAATGAGTTGGGAAAACCCGCATGTCCTTTGAAGAATATAAAGCGCTTGATGAAAACCAATTAGAAATCCAATTCCGTAAACCGTTTCGGCTTAAATATTAACAAACAGCATCCCCATGATAATTTAGTTTTCCAGTGAACTGAGCGGTGAGCGCCGATTGTCAACTTCCTTCCAACTTTTCATCGTTATATTAAACTAAAGTGCTTTACTCTCGCGAAGTAACAGCGGCAAACCTGGAAAAGATCAGAGTTCGGGAAGGAGATATTTTGTCTAATTATATTTTTGTCATTATGCACCTCTCGGCGAACTTATAGTCTACTTTTTTACACTCAGCCAAATCTTCACCTCTACTACTCTTTGTGGATTTCCAAGTTTGTCAGTTCCAACAAATAATTGTAATTTAAACAATCGGTTTTTGTTAAACTTGAACAACAATAACCGATAGTTATTTCGACTAATAACAATTTTTTTGAATATGACATTTCTGTCAGGACCGTTGATCGCTGCGTAATAAGGAATATAGGAATACCATCATTAAAAAAAAGAGGGTAATGTTTTTTTGTCCCTGATCTATTCTTACTATACGACACATCTATACTGTATAGAATGGCAATTTTGATTTTTTACAAAATTTCCTATATACATGCATTATTGTGTTGTTGTTGTCTTAGCGATTTAGCGACTTTTACGGCCCTTTTAATAATATTTCTTCACTTTCCCTTCTCTGTTTATTAACATTGAGCTATACTCCTTCAAAAAATTTATCAAGTGAACAAATTGACAATGGAATTATTGGTGCAAAGAGAATTCTGGTAACTCTATAGTTTTGGTTATTCAACAATTCGGCGTAATTTTATTACTGAATGTTTAAAAAGTGTCTGAAAATGAAGAATTTCAGTATATTTTATAATTTTTTGTTGTGTTATTTACCATTTTCAAATTCATTGAATTTTTAACTCGTTTGTTTCAATTTGTATCCGCCTGAGTCGAATTAATATCAAATTTTAATTTTCCTCTTAAATTGTATTAAGCAATGTGACTATTTTTGATAAGAATTTTTCTATTTATTATAAATTTCGAATTTCTATCAGTTTATGCGCACCATGAATGATTCCATATCAATTCGTATGAAATTTTAAATTGAGCGCTGCAATACTCGCGAATATGGCAGCTATTGAGTGACCAGGGAAGTAGTAAGCGGCCGACGTTGCAGAGCAAGTGGCTCTTGACAACACTGAGCATGAGCAAGGTGAAGAAAACAAACCAATAAAAGCGGCACCACATGGTCCTGAATAATCGCCATATTTTGATAATGCTTCTGCGAACACAACATTATCCATAAACTATCGATATTTGTATGTAATTTTTAAACTTTTTATCGCAATTTCGAAAAGGAAATTACGACAATATAGTTTTCTTATATATAACATATGCTATAATCGATATGACTACTATTTACTTATTTCGAATCACTCATAATACAAAAAGAGACGAAATAACGAAAGGTGTTTAAAATTATAACAATTACTTAATTTTTTTTACAAATTAAATTGTTCCAGTTTTTTTAAAATTACAATCAAATAATGAGAAATCCTTGATTACAGCGTAGAAGAATGACTAGGATTAAATTTTCGGGGATTTGCAATATTTTTCATTATATTTGAATATTCATGCAACACCAATGGTCGGAAATAGTGGGAAGAATCGCCCACGTGGTTTCAAAGGGTACCTTCGACTCCCGACTACATGCCTGCGCTTCCGATCCAATGTTTTCAGCCAGAATGTATTCGTAGCGTAGTATGGAGCGGCGCGATACAGAACGACAGATCGTTTTCGGCAAATTTTAAGATTTCTCTTCGATGGTTCTCAAAAAACAACAAATGGAATCTGACCGATCATCGTGAACTGCTGAATTTAAAGGTGTGTACTGAAAAATATAAATTTGTAATTACCTATACAAGGAGAAGAGAAAGTTTAAAAATTCACAGACACGTTTTTTTCAGTAGCTCATGCGGTTTCAGCGACCACGTGGGTTGCACGTTATTCGAACAAACAAGTGCCAGAAGACGTAACCCCACGAAGAGAGTACACAGATCAAAGTTTTTGGAAAAGGAAATCGTCCTGGAGTGAATTCATAAAATCAATCAATGAAAAAAAAAACTACAAAGGTATGAGATAAAAATAGTGCAAAGAGAGAAAATAATATTTCCATAGTGAAAATTATCTAACCTACAACAGGCAAGATTGAAAAATAGGGAAGAGAAAAAAAAAACATTAATCTGAAACGAGAGAAAAAGCAGCATAAGAAAATGATAAACTACAAATTTTCGAAATTAAAAACTTCATAATGCAGAAATTAGGTCACCCCACTCCAGGGATCTCAACTGACCACCTGCCAATCCTCTTCAACTCGCACAAACTGTGGAGGAATGTCAGCAGTTTTGACGAACTAAACCATCACTACCAGAATTTATTCTCCCTCTGAAACCAGTAAAACTGTCAATTATTATGGCCGAGGAAGAGCCTACATGCAAGAGATTCAAGCCCACATTTCCCCTGGACCACATCCTCAACCCTGAGTTCGAGGCTCTTTTTCAGAGACACTGGCTCGAACACACACCTATAAAAAGTTCGAGGCTGGAAGTAATAACCACTCCATTTCGTGTCTGCAAGATTCCAAATTTCATCAGAAGTGAGACATTTATGGAGGAACTGAAGAATGAGCTGTCAATGGTGAAGGGCCGACGAGAAGGAATGGATCTCTACTGCTTCGAGCAAACAGAAGATCTTGCAGAAGTATCCACAGAATACGTACATCAGCTACATCAAGTATTTGAGAAGGATATCAGAATTTGGATTGATACCAATGCCGGAATTGGGCTGAACCCCATTATTTCTATGTTTTCATCGTGCTACTGTGACACTGATTACTTTCTCTGTCACGATGACTACATGGCTGACCGTAAAATAGCGTTCATACTCTATTTATCCGAGAACTGGACTCCTGAGGACGGAGGCTCTCTCGATTTATTCGACACTGACTCCCAAGCGCGTCCAAGAAATATCGTTCACTCTTTCATCCCTGAGTACAATTCGTTGATTTTCTTCGAAGTCACCAAAACCTCCTATCACCAAGTAGCAGAAATCCTATCGCCGGATAAGAGTAGATGGACAGTGCACGGTTGGTTTCACAGTCCAGTAAGCCGTCACATTCGGACCCCAAGACCACCAGCCCAGTTAACTTTTCACGAACCTTCAGAGACTGATGGAGAATTGAGTTCGTGGATCATGGACTCTTATCTCTCCAAAAATATTGTGATTGGAATTCGAGAGGATCTCGACAACAAACACCTCAGCCGTCTCGCTCATTTCCTGAAGGAGGAAATTCACACTCGAATTTTTACTGAATTAATTAGCGAGGAGATCAGGTGGAATAGAGTTGGACCTCCTGATCGCAGGAACTATGAAGTAGCAGATGAGACTACACTTCCAAATACACTGGGAAAGTTCTACGAAATGTTCAAGTCAATTGAGTTCTTCAAGCTGCTAAAAAATTATACCGAAATGAATCTCGTTCCCGATGGCAATACAGCGAAACCTAAGATGGTGATTGAGCTGCAAAGGTGGTCCAAAGGTAGCTATACTCTAGTTTACGAACCTGGGCAATTTGATGAAGGTTATGATACTGCTAAAGAAATGGACCGACCTAAGGCATTTCGAGCTAATAGGAAAGTTATTAAGGAAGTTGGCGAAGATCCTGACAGGCTCAGGAGAAGGCGCGACAATGGTTGGGAGAAGACTGCTAGTGGGGTTTATACCAGTAGCAGTGATAACTCTGATGATGAAAAAATCAAAATCACGAGGATGAAGAGGAGGGAGTGCAAAGCGGAGGAGCCCGCTTGCTCGAGAATTAAGGATTACGAGGAGGAACGAAGGCGGATGTCTCATCAGTCTGATTCTGACGATTCTGATGGCTCTGACCTTGCTGATTCTCTGTCTGATGCGTCCAAGTTTACTGAGACTGACGATCAGGCTAGTGATCCTGTCGCTGAACCTAATCTGCTGGATATTATAATGCAATTTAACACAACTGATGGATACGAGGACGAGGCCATTGATTACGTTGATCCTAAAGAACAGGATACCATAATCATTCATGTACCGAGCGAAGATAATCATCTAAGTTTAGTTAGAAGATCCTCTGCTATCTGCAGATTACAAAAGTACGTCAATCATTACTACGAGAACTATTTTTACAATCTCATTTGCACTTATTATGAATAAGAAAAGTATATTTTGATTTTGGAGATCAGTGGTTTGTGGGAGAGGTACTGGAAAGGCTGTTCAAAAAGTCATGAATGGATTAGAGAAAAACGAGGGAATATTTGTATAGTCTCGTTGCCCCTCTACTGTCTACTTGATTTTTATTGTTTTCCTTAATTTTGTTCAATAATTTTCAACGATGTGATAATAATTTGTGTGCTGTCAAGTTTCTGGCGAAGATAACTTTATTTGGAAAATTCATACTGTGATCCGACATGACAGGAAATCAACTTAGAAAGAATTTCTTTTTTTCAATTTTATGATTTAAAGAACAGGATTTAATCAGTGATAGTTTAATTGTCGGTCAATTCGGATGTAATACTTGACATGTAACGAAATATTCATATGAATAAAATTATCAGTATTTATGATCAATGATGTAATAGAACCGATTATGCGACATTTAATGCCCATGGTTATTTTTTCATGTTGAACATAATTTTTTTGATTGCAGTTTCAAGTGGATATCGTGTGGATAATTTGTGGGTATTTTTTCTATTTTTCCTTTCCATTTTTCATCCTGAACATATGCAATAATTAGGACAAGCAGAAGAATTTGTAAAAATGACAATATTTTTGACTGCGTCATTTGTTTTTTTGCATTCTGTGAATTAAATAAAATTTATTTATTCTCACTTCGCAACCCGTCGCACCATTAAAAATTCATTTTTCGTCCTAGCGATATTGTTAGAGCGAAAAAACGTCTCAGATAGTATTTTTGGGTCACCTTGGCAGATCCTAATTCCGTTTTCTGCAGATGTCTCGAGAACGAATTGAGACTAAGGGACGAGGTCTACTCCATTGGATTCCTCAGGAAATTTTGCATGGAAATAGATACCCCTCATGTCGTTACAAGTGTATTTTTCAGTGGCCAAACAGTCGAAAAACCCGTTCTTTTGATGATCTCGTGAACCTCAGTTTTTGGCGATATCTCGATAATGAAAACAGATATCCTCCGGGGTGAACTTCGTTAGATTCCCGAGCAAATTTCACGTCGATCTGTGTACCCTACATGCAGTTAAAGTGAATCCGAAAAAAATACAGACCATAAATTTTTCATTCCCCCCTGTCCCCTCGTATATCACTTTGTGGACTGCAAACTTATTTTACAATTTCAATTTGCATACAGATAGATTAGAATTATCTCTCTATGAGTAATCCGATATGAATTAACAAAATGATGTACTCTTGATACCAATTTGATACCATTTCCTCAAAAGATATAACTTAATCTTCATCAAATTAATATTTCACAAATGTGGTAATGAGAAATTGTACTACAGATATGCTTGGAACGAATTTAATTAAATCACACAATTATCTTTCTGTTTGACTTTGTGAAATTACAGGATCAATGTCGCAAAGTATTCTGCTTTTTATCCTAGGTAAATAAAGCTTTGGACTTCTAAGCTAAGCTTTCTTGCTCAGTTATAATTCATTTTTACGCGATACAAATGAGCGGACAAATTAATCTTACTGAGATTATCCTATAAATTATTTAATTCTTTAATTGCATGAAGGAATGTTTCAATGATTCTGTTTGTTCAATATTTATTTTGATCTAAATCGATGAGACTTACCACCCAGAAATGATCCTGCTGTACAGGTTAATCTGTTTCTTTTATGTCATTGTAAAACAGAATTAATCCTCGAGAAAGTCAATATTGGGATGCTTTCGGGACATTCTTTCGGATAACTTTTGAATATATACCGAACCTCACGAAAATCAAACTGGAGATCCCTGACGACTTGTGCTACATTACATTGTAGCTGAGTTTAGAGTGCGAGTGCCTGTTTTTTATAAATAAATTTATTGTTAAAAAAACAATAACAATTACTATTTGCAATTGTTTTCATTTTCACTGTTCTTGTTATTATCGAAGAACGCTCCATTTCTGATAAGACAGTATTGGCTAATTTGTTCTATGAAGCGCGTAATTTCCGAGAAACAAGTGTAACGGCAAATGAAAAACCATTCTCGAGAATTTCATACTTGGACTCGCCATCATTTTTACAAAAATTTGTACATTTCATGCCCGAGCCTTGAAAACAGATCATCGTCCCACCATCGACCCACGTGCAAAATTGCCTTCCGAGCCGAAGGCGAGGATGGCAAGCACGTGGGGGAGAGTGATATGTTTTCCATGGCGAGGCTTGCATATTATTTTTCTTGATGTGGGAAATGGCGTTTTTCAAGTGCTGCGCACGAAAAACAATTTTCTCTCGAGAGTGCCGTAATTTTTATTGGAATCCCGTGAACCATTAGTATACTGGTCTTTCAATTTTGCGAGTCGATTCCGTAATCGGTCAGTGAACTGTGAGTTTTGTCATTTTGACAGAAAATTTCTGTTTGCGCGATCTCCACTTTTATTTAGGATTCAGTATTAGATATAGTCAATTGAATTACATGAAACATTTGTAATAAAGAAACTGGAGAGGAGATAATGCGTCCTTACGGACGCAGGTAATAATCTTCTGCGACTGATGTTGTCTTTCTATGTAATAACGATTTAATAAAAATAAGAATAACTACAGAAATGAGGTACTGTTAGATTTATTTTTCAACAAAGGTCTAATTTAGGACGTGTTGCAAGTTCGGAGGGTAATCTGGAACTAAACTGAGGGAGAATTGCGTTACAGGACATGAGTCTTCAAATATTGGAGAAAATTCAGTAGGAGGGTTTTGTTTGAATTTTGTAATTTCTTGATTAACTGCAAATTCTTAGATTTTATTTCATTGGATTGATAAATATTCTAATCCCAATACTATAATATGACAATTACAGTTTCATTATTTGATTTATTTCAATAATCTCAATAGATTACAATTTCAACAAATAGGTAATTCACAAACGGTTGCGATCGATAAGCAGCGACTGCATGAGTGCAATAAAAACTGACGATGATAAAGCTTTATCCATGCGGAAATGTGATCCCATACATACAACGGAATATATATTCGATCCTGTGCAATGATACATAGTCTCGATTTTGGTATTTTTCACGGCTGCTAGAATTCCCCGAAAATAATGTAAAAAAGGTGAGCATTTTTCCACTGGAATGAACAAGCAGACCAACTGGCCGGGAAGGTGGCTTTTAATACAATTTGCTGTACGGTTCCGTTCTTCGGTCGTAAATATCGATTACCGTTGTCTGGGAGCTTTCGACGCTTCAGGTACTATCCGCCGTCCTGCTGTCATCAATTGATATGATATATGAATGCCGGTGTCACCGCTGTCAGACACATCTCCAGGTTTTTTTTTTCGATACCGCCTCATTTTCACCTTCTGGACTCTTTTCATTTTTGCATAATACTCTCTTTTTCTTGCCCATAACGTTCTCATTCAACTTCTACATTGCCCCTTCTTTCATCCAATAGTCACGATATATATAGAATAATAAAGGTTGAAAAAAGATCGTAACTCCAAGTACGGACAATAAATTTCACATTGTCGAGAATTTTCTTTGTCGTAGCTCCACGAGCTACTCGACGTTCATGTCTCTCCACTGGGGATCAGAGATAGGTGGAGTTTCATGCAAATGCACTGAAATTAGAGAAACAAAATAGTGGGAGTATGTTTTTTTAATGCGAATTTCTTGATTAAATTGAAAAAACAATCAAACCGATAAGCTCTACAACGGTTTTTCGTTTAAGAATCCATTCCAGTGCACTATTTCAATTTCTAGTTATTGACTTTCGAGCATTAACTCGATTCGTTGCTATACCGGTTCATTAGAAGAGGAGTTGTAAATGAATATGTGTTGAATGAAATCACCTGCACTTATGCAATAAATGGGGCATTAAGAAAAACGAAAATAATAGACGCAGGATTATCCATTAGATAATTGTCAAATCAATTTAAAATAAGAGAGAGTAGATTTTCAAAACGAAATGATCTTTACAATTATTTTCCCTATGCAGATCTAATTATCACATTGCATCATTTGGACTGCATAATAACAATACTTAATAAAAATATAACTAGTAATTTTTTATAAAAAAGGATTAGGTTTGAAAAGGAAAATTATGTCTTTTCTTTTTTATTTCTGATTATACTACGATTTTCAGGTATAATCAGAAATAATATATAATTGGGTTTCAGGCGTGTTTCAGGGGGTTGAGACTGTTGCTAACGTCTATCTCGCATAAGAAGTATCCGGCGTTTAGGGACCATGAGCGTAAGTGGGGATTCGGGTGGAGTGGGGTGTACGGGTGAAGTTACTCCTTTGGTAAAACGCACTATAGCTTGAGCTATGCTCAAGAGCCCTCTTCTCGAAATGCAAAAACAAAAATGTTCCCATAGATTCCCCAACAATTCCTTCGAATTCACAATTTTCTGTCGTGGGGAATGACGCTCACAAGAAAACATGAAAAATTGTAATTTTGGAATGAAAGAGACCGCCTTACCTTTACCATTACGAAATCGTACAATAATAACAGAAAAACGTGGTTCTCTAAATTTCGCAAACTATCCAGGGAAACAATTATTACAGCACAACAGAGTCCGTTCTGATGATACCAAGACGACAAGCACGCTGTAACGCATAAATATTCTAAATGATAAGTTTCTAATATATTGCAATTTGAAAATGTTATGTACGGAATAGTCGGCAACCAACAGTAATCACCTCGGTATCTGTAATGCCATTATTTTCTAAAATAAATATTCAATTAAAATAAATAAATGTATATGTATTTATATATATATGTATATAGATCACCATTACGACACAAATTTCAACGGGATTCTCTAATGAATCCTGAGTGATTTATAGAATAAGTAAAACAATGAATAATTGTTTCCGGGTTCGTTCAATATTACCGCTTCAATTTTTCAACTTCCTCTAGTGAATCGATCCCATTCCTCTTGCTGTAATAACATTGATGCAAGGCCATCGGGCAACTTTTTCAATTCACCAAATCATTTTGCAGAATTAAACACCAAATGTTGTAACACGTATTGTGATAAATATTTGCCCCATTTTAAACGTTTTCCTCGGGGGTGTGAGTATGTAAATATTGTCATTGCACCGCGCTAAATTGGCGGAATTAGTATTAAACTCTCCCATAAAGGGTACAGACTAGTGTAAAACTTCAGCATTGAAAGTCCATAAAATGAAAAAAAAATTCAATTGTACCATTCTGAATGAAATAACCTGGGGAATTGTATCAAAATGACATTAATAAATAAATTGTGGTAAATCCTCAAAATGGTTGTGTCTGCAAAGCAGTATGGACTATTGGAAACGACAGGGCTATTTACTTGACGAGTGCAAATATCGTAATTACGTCTGTGTGTATTATGCAACCAAGTGGAACATTGGTGTACAGTTTCGTTCAGCATCAAGCAGGCTCCCTCCTCTCCTCTCGCAAAAAACTGAATTGTACGAAATCCTTTTCATATTCCAATATTATCCATACAAATTGCAACAACCCAGCCGTCATAACCAATACGTCCCACTAAATACGCGGCACAGTGTAATTTTTCAGAATAATAATAATAAATATACCAGACACTGACGACTAAATCGATATTCATTATTTTCATTTTGCAGAGGTGTACGATTTACTAACAGCCGCTGTACTGACGAATGAAGATAAAAATCAGTATGTCGATGATGGACTGGATGGTTTTTTGGCGTTTGGCTTTCGTCCAGGATCGGAAGTTAAACAGCCCTATCGTCTCTGTCTGCCGGAAAAATTACCCGGTGAATTCACCATCGTAGCTACCTTCAAGCCAATGTCCCTGAGAACCAGCTATCTGTTCGCCGTTCTCAATCCTTTCGATACAATTGTCCAGCTGGGTCTTCGCATTTCGGTAAGTCCACATCACTTTGACTTTTTCCTTTTAAATTGCACCTGTGGACATGGCTACATAATTACTGTCGATAGTTAAAAAAAAATCATGTGATTTTTAATTCTAAGTCTTCTGGGGTATTCAATGAATTAGTAATTTTCGAGAAATGTGATTTGTTAAGAATTCTGAAAAAACAAATATTTAAATTGGCCAAGGGGTTTTCGAATATCCAGAAAACGAGTTTCACTTGTAAAGTTGAATATGTCTCATAGTACTGGTGGAAGTTCGTGCATCTATACTTTCAAACTTTGTTATCGTGAGACCTAAAATGATGCCACATTTCACGTTTCTCTCTCGATTATTTCATAAAAATTATAATGCAAACGACAATTTGTAAACTTACTACCCACGAAATTGGTGAAAATAGAAAAGTAAAATTGATGTCGCATAGAGAAATGGTAGCATTACTTCTGTCACACTGCTTGTTGCAGTCAATGTCTTTCTTCATCACTACCCCATTTTCCTCCTGCTCTCATGCACTTGTCCATCCCTGTATTTTTACCTCTATATTTCCTTGAAGTATCCTGTCAGACTGACTCGTGCTTCGATAACTTTAACGTTGAGCACCATTCGCTACGTGTCTTGGAGCAAAAATGAGCCACAGTGAACAAGTTTCCGGTATGGAGTTTGAAAGGACCGGTTGATATTCTCATTCGATCTCATATCTCTGTAAAGACGTACGTCGATATTCAGTGATCCGCGACTATTCGGCTCGTTCATGGCTTCCAACTAGAGTAGTCGATGGATGGCAGGGTGATGGCGGGTTCAACCGTACCATTCAAGAAGTCGCGCTTCACCAATCTTTGAAGTTCAGGTACTGACTCCAGCCCCCTCCTATCTTTCCATCGTTGAATTCCCGATTGACCTCTTAAATGCATTTTCCATGTAACAATCCCTTAACCCTCATTCTCTAGAATATTTTGTGTCCAATCGAAGATTTGTGATTTGTGATTATTCACATTTGAGCTTTGTCTTTTTTTGGGGGTTACATCAACTAACTATAAATCTAGTTATGAATGTATACCAATTGAGTATAAAAATATGCAACAAAATGTTATGAAATAATATTGTTTTTATTTTTTCTCATTCAGGATGCATCCAGCCCAAATCAAAATATCTCGCTTATCTACACTAACTCCGATGAGCACTCGCACTCAGAGGAAATAGCCCAATTTACAGTGCCAAAATTAGTTAGAAAATGGTCAAAAATTGTCATCAGAGTGTCAAGTACAGACGTTGCACTTTATCTCAACTGTCACGAAGTAGCGAGACAGCGGATCATAAGAATTCCCCAGGAGCTTGTATTTGATACTGCAAGTGCACTCTACATTGCCCAAGCCGGACCGCACATACAGGAAAAGTATGACGTAAGTAGAAAATATTGTTGCCCCCATTCTTTGATAAAATTACCGCCATTTTCTCATTGAAGTGGAGTCTCGCTTTAAGTGAAATATTCAGGGGTACAAGAAAATCTCTGAAGGATCGATAGAGACTAGATCTGTCAGGTACAATATTAACTAAATCATTACTTCTTGCACAATGTCAAAAGACGTTGAACCGTCGCTAGGGACTGCATCTAAGTGGATTGGAGATGAAAAACGACAATGGAAAGGACAATTTCAAAAGGACTCTGCCGATCAACGGCAGCCGGGTCCATTTTATTCCCGGAGGGAATTTATATACGATTGCTGGAGGGGGGCACGAAAAATCTGCGAATGAGGATAAAAAGTGAGACGCTTTCGTAAAAAGCGTAAAAAGGAAAAATGAATTCGGAAACTATGGATAATTTCGTCAATTGATAACGTTGTAATTGTGAATGGAATTGGATCGAATTGTTGTTAATTCTTTGATTAATTTCCACAATTCTAGTTCCCGTGCGTTGAATACATGTAGAGCAATAATTAATTCAATTGAAAATCTTGCTCATTTGAAGCCAGTATTATACTTCGGTACGTTTAACATTACTGCAAAGCGAGCGCAATTCTCGGAATTTTCACTATGTTTAATGGTTAACAATTTATATTTCATACGTGTTCTGTTTGTACAATTACTGTGTTAACGGATAAATTTTTAAAACTACCTTAGCCCAAATGCTTTTCCATCGAAGCTGCCCCCGTAAAATTATCGATTCCAATTGTTATAATTAAATATTGAACCTTCGATTAATTTATTTGATAAGCAAAACATTTGCAAAGCTAGGAGTAAGTAATCAAAAGCTATGGAAAAACTATTAAAAGTCAGAGGGAAATTATTGCTGTACTTTTATTTAGACAGCACTTCATGTTATGAAAAACTGACCTGGCATTGTTCCCTAGGGACGTCAGAGTCGATTATAAAAAACAATCAGCCCTAATATTCGTTTGATTATATTTCACAATTAATCCTAGTAGACCGAATACCTTCTCGAGCAAATGCAAATGAAAATTGAAAATTGAGAACAAGAAAATGAATTTTCTGACAGGTATAATCGGTTTAATTGAATATCGGGTATAATGAAATCAATACTGTAGGTAGAGTGTGTCCTAGTTGACGGTGCGCTAATATCGGTTTAATAAGCCTTCTCTCTTTTTAACCTTAGAGTACTAGGGCCCAGGTAGGAAAGTACGACCGGTCGAGGCTTTATCCAAGCCAGGGCCACGACTCAACAAGCCTGGGTCAGGCTTGATAGGCAGGCCTGGATCAATGGTGGATAATGTCTGGAATGTAACGTGGG
>JAPYZM010000294.1:0-74361 GCA_030522845.1 Psyttalia concolor
TCTGAAAATTATTAAATTACCAAAAAATGGGTGAAAAAAAATTTTTTAAAATTTTGTAATACCCTATATCGATGGGAAATGAGCTCAGCTTTCGAATGAGACCAACCCCAGGACGATAGGACCAATAGTTTTTGAGATATCGCCGAAAATGTGATTCGTCATCCGAAAATCGTCGAAATCGGAGGGCTCCAGCGGTGGAAAAATGGAAAATTCAAAAAATCGCTAAAACTTAAATCTGAGGGGCTATATCGATCGGAAATTTCCCCAGCTCTTCAAATCCGTTAGAATTTTGAAGCCACGCCCGTTAGTTTTCAAGATATCTACAGTTTTCTGCAAAAAAAACTCCAAAAACGGGCGTAAAGGTCGCTAAACCGCTAAGACAACAACAATAATTAATTAACACAGGCAATTAATTTTTTGGATGTTCCAGAGGAATGGATCCTACAGGAATACGAAAAACTACGAGGGAGTGACGACGACATGTGGAATTTATACGTCGAGGAGAGTCTCAAAGATACGGTGGTCTGTCCAATCTGTGAGAAATCACTGCTAAATGAAGCCCCCGGGGGCTTCACCTGCTCCTCCTGCAACTTGTGTCTACCCCCTAAATGCAGTCTAGCCCAACTGGGAGGCACAATTCAGAGCCAACTCGAAGCTCACTCTGCCGCCTGCTTCGGTCGGATTTCATTCGTAACTCTTCCAGAAAATAACAGTCTCTCTTTGTACATAACGTGTGAGGTCTGTCAATGTTTCTCTCTGATTTTGTAAAAATAGGAGACAACTCGTAATTAATTTTCTAACTTTTGTAATTATTTTATATCATGACAAGCGCAACTAGATCATCGAATCCCGCTCAATTAATTAAGTAAAGTACTCAGGAAAAAAAACAAATGGACAAAGAGTGAGAGTTTTCAATCGACTAAATAATATTTGTTAATATGTTCCACTAGATTTTACGAATTTCAATAAATACTTTCTATTTCTGTATATGATCTTTTATTGGACTTTCCCCAATCATTCCTCAGGCATTTACTGCCGTGGAGGAGGATTTGCAAAAGACCAAAGTCGCCTGTGAATTAATTAATTCATTTAATTATCCCAAGGGCCGAAGAAAATGTTTGGAATCGGCTGCGGGGACTCTAAATTTTTAAATATTTAGGGTATTCCCCCAGGAATCGAATGCCGTTGGATTTAGAAGGCTTACTCCTCGAGTTGTCGAGAGATTCTCGACAAGAGAAAGCTGCCGATAAATAAAATGAGTAATTTAACTTTTCCACAGCCCAAAATAAAAAGAAAAAAATATGAAGACGTTGTGCAACATCTCAAGCACTGCTGGACGTAAGGAGAAATGTAAAAATAATTTTCTCGCTGGCCAGTGAAATTGTTTACAATATACTTTTAATAATTACTCAATGTGTTTTCTTTCTACCTGCGTACAGTAACAAATGTGAACATACATTATCGAGAGAATGAATTAAAGACAATTTGAGACACTGTGAAACATCTGAGCAATAACTTTAATTAGAAAAATGAATAATTCATTTGACTTCGTGGTTCTAATGATGTTTTTTTTTTTGCTTTCGATAATCTTAAGTCCTACATTAATTTACGAATAATTGGCAAATGTACGCGGTAATACTTAATCACAAATATGATTAGGCAAAAAGAGAATCTGTTACATTATATACATAAGTTGTCTATGGGCATTAAAGTTAAGGCACTTCTTCATCGATTATCTGTACAATGAGTCTACAAATTGCAATTTTTCATTAATCATTTGTCATATTTTCCTTCAGTTTTTCAATTTTTTCAAGTCCACGAACATCTGGAGAACTCCATATTTTAATAATTTCAAGTATGAAAAAATGCACAAGATAAAATTCTGGATTTTTATTTTTTCTCTAATTGTCTGTCAACAATCTGATTTTAAAAACTTATAACTTTAAATTATCCCTTTAAATTATTTCGTTTATGAGGGAAAGACTGTTACTTTGTTCTGTTCAATTATGAATAATTATCACGGGAAATTCTGCGAAAAATCAATAGAATTTAGTGCAAATTTTTTTCATACTTGTCTTCATTATTATCGCCAGATAGTTTTTAATTGATAAAAAAGGAATTAACAATTATGAGCCCTTGACAAAATCAAGAAGGACTCTCTTCTGTAATAGTTTCTAATCTAATGTGATTGTACCGTCTTATCAACCCCTATAATTATTTATAATTTATTAAATTAGTGGTGGGTGCTGGCTTCCAGTGATCCTACTAATTAATACAATAATTCAGTGCAATAATTCGTTATTAAAAGTACCAATAGCACTGAGAAAATTCGTGTTGTGCCGCTCTTTTGATTCGTCGACATCATCAAAAAAATTAATTTTAATAATTGATAGTTAATTAAGGTTTATCATTGAGACGATTGACGCATTTTAAAGGCGATTATTCTCTTCAACTGACAATAATCCTAATTACAATGATTTCTCTTTGATGAAAAGCCCCCCGATATTCACTGATAAAAACCTACAAAAATTACTGACACTCGAACAATTATCTACAAGTAAGCACTTCACCTCGTTTCAATAAACAATAAATAGAATAATAATAATCATTCAATTATGACAGTTGAATAATTATCGCTTTGCTGCAATGATTTAACGATTAAAAAAACGAAAAAAAAAAACAATGGAAACAATGAAAAATTACAAACACTAAAGTTGAAATGGCTCAATGGGTGCATTTAGTTAGTAAAAAAATATGAAATATTTGAAACAAAATGTTTATAGTATAATGGCAGTATCTTAATTAATTGAATTCACTAATTGAAAATACCATTTCTGAATTTCGTCCTGAAACAAAAGTTGGAAAATTTTTATTAAAACTTTTACCTTTATTATCATCTTTTTGTTGCAATTAATTTTTTTTTGCTCATGTTTTAAGTTTATTATTTTCTTTCACTTGCTTCACGCGATATTCTTGCGCCAATGAATAAGATTAGTGTAATGACACTGAGTATGTAATGGTAGATTAAACCCAAATGCAAATGTTTGTTCTGAAAATAATTGAGAGAAGCTTGATGCAGTGATGGATAATTTTTTAAATATTTTATGCTGCTAGCCCGGCATCCTTGGCCATACTGTAGAATGCACTGGTGGGCTTTTGAAGGAGTGACTGAGGTGATTCAAATTCAATCACGTATCCCTTATCGAGGACAATAACCCTGAAAAAAAATTACATTAGGAAATGTGGAAAAAAATATTGCGATCAGTTTTCCTCGTACATAAAAAGAAAAAAAAACCCTGTAAATGCGTCTAAATTATTTTTAAAATTACGTTAAATACCTGTCAGAGTCTAGGATTGTATTTAACCTGTGTGCAATAGTGAGCACAGTACTTTCTTTGAATTCTTCCCTAATTGTTCGTTGAATGAGATCGTCAGTTTCTAGATCAACAGCGGCAGTGGCTTCATCCAATATAAGAATTTTCGTCTTTCGGAGAAGTGCCCGGGCTAAGCATATGAGCTGCCTCTGGCCGACACTCAGATTGTCGCCTCCTTCTGATACTGAATGAGACAGACCATTTGCTAGACCTGATAAAAAAAAACCAATATCAATTAAACGAATGAAAATCCCTGAATCGTAATTAAATTAATTGTTAGCCGACAGCCCTGACGAATTCCGCAGCATCACCGGCTATTTTTTCCTGCAAATGTTATACTATAAACCATCCCTATGAATTAAAAAAAATTAAAAGCAAATTAAGAGGAGATAATTAATTTGAGACTAGCTGGGTAATGAATAATTGTCAAAAGAGAAATATTTCCACCCTTACTTTGCACAAAAGTTTTGAGATGAGCATGCTCGAGAGCCCTCCAGACCTCCTCGTCCTGATAACGATTGAACGGATCGAGATTGAGCCTGAGACTCCCGGAGAAGAGAACGGGATCCTGAGGGATGATGGTGAGCCTGCCTCTCAGCGAATGCAATCCCAAAGAGGCTATATCAATACCATCAATGATAATCCTGCCCTCAGCAGCCTCAATAATCCTGAACAAGGCCAGAGTCAGCGAGGACTTGCCGGCCCCAGTTCTCCCCACGATTCCAATCTTCTCGCCGCCCTCGACAGTGAAGGATATCCCCTTGAGTACCAGATCGAGTCCTTCCCTGTAACGAACCTTAAAGTCCCTGAACTCAACTCGACCCTCTGAGGGCCACTCCTTGGGTGGAGTTTTGTCCTGGATCTCCCAGGGCGCCTCCTGGTCCGTCTCCCCATACTCCTTTATCCTCTCCACTGCCACGATATTCGTCTCGACGTCTGAGGTCATCCTCACCAGCCAGTTCAGGGTCTGGGTGATCTGCAAGGCGTAACTCACCGAAAGACCCACCAGACCGGGGCTCAAGGTATTCCGTCCGAGAACAGCGAAGAGCGCCGAGAAAAAGATGATTAGGTTGCCAACCATCTCCAACCGCACGGCCAACCACCTTTTTCACGACATAATATTAATTATATTAACAATTGTTAAGAATGTTCTAAATTTCATGCACAATTCAATAATTTTGTAACTCATTCGCCAACTTACCTATTCGCAATGATACTCGGGTAATAGCAGATTTGATTGCAGTCAACTCTACTCTCCGATTCAACAATAAACCTCTGTTGAACTCCATAAGCTCTGATTGTTGAAGCACCTAAGTATGGTTTAAAATAGAAATTTAATAATTGAGGAAATATTCAAAGCAAAGTCCAGGCTATCTCCAAAAAAAAATTAAATTTACTTTCAATTCTCCCATTTCGGAAAAAATTGTTTTACATTCAAGGCCTCTCAGTACATTAAACAAAACGATTGAAAAACTACGAAGAAATATAAGTCATACCCGTGACAGATTCGCCAAAGTGGGAATAAATCGGCGATCTCGAGACCGACTCCAGTCGTTTCAGTTGTCTCGACGTTGCAACGTAAAATCGTTGTATAAAATAGTAGACAACTCCAATAGGTATTATAATTAATACAAAGACAGGAGTGCTGTAGCTTATCACTACGAGTGTAGCGATTACCTGTAATGTCATTGTACAATTAATATTAATAACAAAGTGTCCCTCGTCCCTGACGTTTGACAATCCTCACGAAAAAAATCGTGCATAATCAGGGGATGATCCAAGCCAATGCAGCAGGTCTTTCCTGGTCATAACAACCACAAAATTCACACAATTTTTTTCATTAACACGAGAGTCATGCAGTGAGGTAGAGTGAACAATTTTCATAATGAGGCAAATTAATGGAAAATAATGAGAAGCATAACATTACGGCATGTACACAACACATGGGCCCACCAACAGGTACAATATACCTCGAATAAATAAACAAAAAATAATAATAATGAATGAAGATAAAGGAACCAAAACAATGGACAGAAGAACCAAATAGTAATCATTAATTAATGACTAATTAAGTGAAGCTGATAAGCGCAAGCTTTGTATCTTACTAGTACTCCCCATCATAGATCAATGATCCAGATACAACAAATTTGACGGATACGATTATACAGGTAATCTAATTTCAGAATAGCCAAGTCTCAGGTGTATCAGGCAGTAAGGAGGTGCTTCTAATAAAATAACAAATTAATCTGAAAAGGTGGAGTTGGAATTAAATTATAATCCCGGTTGATAACAGCTGTAGATTTTTTTCTTTTCTTTATAAAATATTGGATTCTAATTACATAATCACCCGTGAAGGAATTCACGAGACTGGGAGTAAAAAAAAAATTTGCAATGCGAGATATATTTGCGTAATGACTTGAAGGGTATGTTTCTTTTATAAAAAAAAAAATGTTTCAAGCTCTTCTCCAGATTTTTCATGTTATTTTCCATTGCTCGCATTCCAATAGTTTTTTTTTAGTACCAGCGGCCTTTTCAATTCTCCAAATTACCGGCGATTTCCGGTGACAATGGAAATAGAAAGGCTCAATCCTTGTCTCTACAAATTAATCGGACTTATTATTCTTCTATTGAATATTTTTTATTCACCGAGAATGTAATTTCCAATAGAAGTGAGGGGTAAAAAATAATATAGAACTTGGAATAGAATTTTTCAGTAATAAAAAATCTTTTTCATACGAAATTAAGTGGTTGCCCGATGTGTTTATCAGTGATTACCTCAAAGGAACAATAGATGCTATCAGAAATTTGTTGGGGGAGTGATGAATCCAGCACGTCGACGTCTTTAGCGAATCTGGAGATTATTCGACCGGTGGGTGTTGTGTCAAAGAAGGTCAATGATGCACGCATCACCCCGCTAAGCATGACCAAGTGCATCTGGCGCGCGGCCAGCCAGCAGCCCAGCTGTGGTGCCAAATCGCAGAAAAAACTCGTCACCGCTACAACAATTAGAGACGAGCGGGGATCATTTGATAACCGCCAGTGCCAGTGTTAGATGGGAGTTTTCTTTATTTTTTTTTTTTGTTTGATTGCGACTTTATTGGATCTGTAGTATGGCCAGCTTGTTCGAGAGACTCTTCACATGTTGCAAGTGTCAATTTACAGGTGTGAACAGATGCACTCTCATTGCAATGGAAATTCAAAGCTGTGGAAACTTGCCAAATCGCATCAAATTAGCATATCTCTCAAGCCCTTCCAGATCCTTACGATCGAATTTGACAGTGAATTATTAGTATATTGTCCTCTTCAATTCCTCGATAGACAATGCTAGGCGAGGGGTGAAGTTTGCTGTTGCATGCGTTGAATGTAAGCAAAATAAAATTGATAAAAAAAAAAAGAATAGTGTCTATCCAAATGAGTGAACCGCAGAAAATTTCTAATTTAATTCATGGAAATCCTTGAGCAATTCATAGTTTCACTTAAATTTTTTTCCAATGCGTAAATATAATTGAGAATTCAAGTAAAATTGCAGCTGCTAAAAATTCCCTTGATTTTTCAGTGAAATCTGGAGGTTTAACATTTTTTCGTCCACTGAAATTTCAAGGAATTTAATCATTAAATATTCCCAATTTGATGAAAGAAAAGCAATAGAAGCCAAGAAAATTGAGAAAGATATCCTTGGATAAGTAAGCAGGGGAATCCCCGCCTTTCAATTACTCCCAAACTCATAGCTCCACTCAACCCTCAGTGAAACGTGATTTGTCCCCGTATTAACCATTCCATGAACTTGTCATTATTATTCTGCAGGTCTACCTGTTCTGAGCTGATTAAAAAAAAAAAATGTGAGTAAAAGCCTACAAAAAATTATGTATAATTGTCTCCGTCAAATCGAGCTGTGCCGCCGAGCAGTAGCCATAATAATCATCAATCTATGAATGTACATATATACATGCGCACCTGATCCTAAAATCATCCAAATAATATCATTCAACTCACACAAATGTTGAACACGTGTGCAAATACTCAACCCAAACGACACCAAAGACTCAACAAAAGGATAAATCAATGCAAAGATTGAAAACATAAACAAAACTCAGTAGGTAATAAGATAAATTATAATTAAAAAAAGGGAGAATATGTCATGATGACGCGTAATGAAATGAATGAATAGTAGCTTACCCTACAACAACAGGGTAGCCACTGTACAAGCGACATAGGTAGTCTTGAATCCGTGATGTCTACATCAGCACTGAAACGGCTCAATATACGACCAGTGGGCACTGTATCGAAGAATGACATGGGGCCGCGCAATACATTCTGCAAAGCGTCACGCAGCATTGCAGCGGATGATCTCAGAGTACCAATGTTTACCGACAGCGCGGCGAAAAACACACTTATGACTGTAACACAATACTAGCTTCGTCAGAGAAATCATGGGAATCATTGAACTTTTTTTATTTCATGGTCATGGATGGAATTCACTGTTGGAAAACAAAAGCGTAAGCAATTTTCAAGGGATTTTTATCGGTGAAAATTTCTGCGGGATTGCTTGAAACATTCGTTCACTTGCGAAGAATTTGGTGCAATGATTTGGAGATGATCTGAAGAGGATAAATCATTTTACTCAATTGTGAAAAGTGCGAGGTGGCAAAACATCTGGCAGCCATTTTGATTCGCCTCCCTCTTGTCGAGGGGAGCTTTCAAAATGGCCGCTCACTCACCTCGTGTTTTTAAATGATTGTTAATGTTATTTATCATCCTCGAATCATCCTTGAATCGCTCCACGTAAGTTCTACGGAATGAACAATCTATGCGATGTTCTCCCAGCCATTTCCCAACAACTAAATCATTAAATATGAATGAGATCTCAGCAATAACGGCAATTCGTGACAAAAAAAAAAACACGTCGCAGGAAGCAATGAATCGTAAGCCATCGTACGAAAACGATAACAGATCCGTGACACAATTTCCTCAATAAATCAATGGACAACGTGAACGAAAGACGAGTTCATTGACGAATTTTGCTCTCAAATGAAGACAATGACGAGGTAATGAATGTCAAAAGAATTGATAGAAAAAAAATTACAGAAAATAAATGGTAAATCATACCGAAAATAAACACGTGATCATAGAACGAATTATCATTGGTAAGACGTTATCGACGACATCGATATCTTTACCACAACGATTCAAGACACGACCAGTCGGTGTTTGATCGAAAAACGACATTGGACCTCGAAGTACATTTGTCAAAAGAGCTTCAAATATCATCACGGATGCTTTAACAGCTCCCAGTGCCAACATAAGTGATACTAAAAGTGTCGTGATACCTAGAAATAAATAATCGTACCATACGAGTAATTATTATGACAGTTATTGTGAGAACATCAGCTGCAGTTGAACAGAAATTAAGAAAATTAGGAGCTGAGGTGATACATGCCAATTTGAGTAACAATTGTCATTAGGAAGTTGATGGCACTATGCTCTAGTCTGTATTTTCTGGTGCATAAAGTGATGATAGCGTAATAGAATTGTAAAATAAAAAACAAAACCTGATGAATTGGCTGGAAAATGCCATTGCATTTTTACTGAACTCTCTACAATTTTTGGATTGATTCGCTGGCAAAAATGATTGCCTGTGTTACGTTTAATCACTTTATAACCAGCTCTACAGCGAAATCACATCATCTGTTACAATGATAATGAGATAATTCCGGAGTATTAATAACAAATGTGTGAATACCATCCACAGAACAACTGAAATTGCAAAGGTGCAACAGAGGGGCAAAACAATCGTGACTATTCCGAGACTAATAATAACGGATAACAAAAAATATCATGCTCGCAGGCGTGCACGGGTCGTGGATTTGAGTAATAGTATCAATAGTTCGTGATACTATAGTTTAAAAAAAAAAATCGTACTCATTGGTGGGACCACATGGTACGCTGGGCAAAATAAAATGTAAAACTCTGGATCACTAGTGATTCCATCTAAAACGAAAAAAAAAAAAACTAGCACGTACCCCGGCTAGACACATTAACCATGCTCTAAGGATGTGTGGTAAAATATTGTCGACAACATCGACATCCTTTCCAACACGATTTAATACTCTCCCAAGGGGTGTTGTATCAAAGAATCCAATTGGCGAACGCAGTAAACCAAATAATATAATAGCATGCAGCAATAGACTGCTTCGCAGACAGCCGATGGCCATTGTCATCTGAGCAAGTAGCACAAATATTGCTGAAATTAATTCATTATTTTATTGGGTTGAATGTCAGTTTCAACCTGATTCAGTTTTTTTTTCCATTGAGGCTCGCTTTCGACGATTGTCTGTCTCCGCGTCAATTTTCTAGATTATCTAGCTTGACGTAGAGGCTTTTGGGATGTCTCTCGATTTTTTTTAAGCTAAAGAAGTCAGTTTTTGAGTTTGATATTTTAGCCGCTGAGAAGGAACTTGTGAGGGGGAAAATAATTGTTAAATATCGAGCGATGCCAGAAGAGCAGAAGTCACGTACTTGAAGAGACGAATCATTTTCTCCTCACCAGGCGGGTTAGGTATCCTCTCTAACGTCCCCTAAATTTTTTTAATTGCCTGGATATCCTAGATTTCTACACTAAAAATGTAGAATTTATTTGTTAACTCAACCTAACATTTCTTCCGATTGTTAAAGGAAAAACTCTGGCCAGGATGCGTCGCATAACTCGCCGTCAATAGATAAATTCGATATAATTTAGATCGTCAATGAGAAAATTTAGAAATTGCTTAGAATTATCTTTGCTCAGTCATCTAACCGATTAAGCAAACAATTCATGCATAATCCGCAATAAATCTCTCCCCAAAATTATTAACCAAGACAAATTCTGATAATAACGTGGGACGAGCATGCGTGAGGATGTCCACAAGAATTTGCGTCGGGATATCAATGAAAATTATAAGGAGTCGTAAACGCGTTATCTGAAAATACAGCAAACTACACTCGCTGTTCTAGCACGTGATCACTAAAATTTTAAGGCAATGTTCCCTGACGATGATCTCCATTGGGAGATTGAGGCTGAGGCCCACAATTGATTGACATTAATTACTTGAGATCGTGCTTCCTGTAACGTCTGGTGCGATCAGAAGGCGAAATATAATGAGCTGAGGAAATTAAATCAATGGGAGGACGAGGAGAGCGTGACACTTACCTTGCCCCAGACCCAGTGCGCCGTAAACTCCCACGTACATATCTCGTTTTGATGTGTCAACAGTGCCATTGTCAACTATTGTATCATCATCGGACCACTTGCTGATCCACAGATTCGAGCCAATGCTGAATGACTGGAAGACTGCGTTCATTATTATTGTGGATATTGATAAGAACCAACCGATGGATTTCAAGTAGTGGGCGTAAACTCTCAATTTCACCTGAAATATTTCAAGAGAATTTTATTCTCTGGCTCTTTAAATCAATTCAATAAATTCTGAATAATTATCACAATTAGATATACTTACACTTCCAGTTTCGGTTTTCTCAGTTTCAATGATCTTCTCGCCAGCCTTTGCCTCCATGGATTTACTCTCCTTGAAGCTTGTGATCTTCGGGATGGAGCCGGACCTCTGGCTCTCAGTCGATTGTTGTCTGCAATAAAAATAAATGGATAATTACTCTTGGCGTTTACTACTGAACTTTCTCGTTTTACAAATACACTCACCGACGAAGGGATCCATTCAAGGACCGTTGATCAGCTGAACCAGAGTCACTGTGAGTTATTGATGATTTTGAACGTGACCTAGTCAATTTTTGCTTCAACTCCTCCGACCCAATTGTCGATTCCAATTGCTGTTTGATCTCTGTTAAGTCTGTCTCCTCGTCGTCCTCAGCTCTCACTGTTTATGGATATGATGTATATTAATCAAGCTCAGGGAAATGATTCAATGGATTGTTCAATTAATGAAAACAAAGAGGCATAACAGTTGCAGAAAAATGGGGGATTAGATCAAATGTTAGCTCTACTGGAATACCATGCCATTGGAAAAATATCATTACACAAATTGTTAAGCCCGAAGATTAATGCAGTTAATTCAAAACTAAAGAGATATTTTCAGAAACTTACAATGTCCAACTTGACTCCGTACATAAAAATAAAAATGATTGAATTTGTGGAGAAAAGAGTAAATGAATGAGAAATAAAGCAGAAGTTCTTTTACAATCGATTCGTTTTATTCTGCGACTTTTCAGAGCCACAGCTGGGTAAATGATAAATTGAAATGATTTTAGATATCCCTGGAATTCTACTTGTAATTATTCTATAGAGATTTTGCTGAATCCGGTATAAAAATCTTAATAGAAAAAAAAATGATTGTATTTAAATTTCCAAAAACAATTTAAAGACGTAATGTTTGATCAATTGAAACCGTTGACTTGGAATATCTACTTCGAATAATATTTCATCCGAAGTCCCCGAAAACCCAGCTCTGTCCTCCCTACCAAACCAACAAACTATTATCGCCTACCTTCTTGGAGATGCTGTATCAAGAAATCAGCGAATGCGCCCTTCTTCTCCAGCAATTGCTTATAAGTCCCACTCTCAGTGATCTCTCCGTCCTTAAGTACCACAATATTATCCACCTCCGGTAAGTACGTGATGCCATGAGTCACAAGGACCCTCGTCTTTTTCTTCAGAAGTCCACTGGGTCCAATGACATTCTCAAAAATGTGTTTCCCCACGTGCGAGTCAACGGCACTCAACGGATCGTCCAAAAAGTAAACATCGCTATCACTATAAACAGCACGAGCGAGTGCGACCCTCTGCTTCTGGCCACCGGAGAGATTGATTCCCTTCTCTCCAATCTCCGTTTGATCTCCAGCTGGCAACATCTGGAGATCCAGCACGAGAGCACAAGCCTCGATAACTTTGTTGTAGAGTACTTTGTCGAAGGGTCTGCCAAATAGAATATTATCCTGCATCGTTGCATTCTGAATCCAGGCCTGCTGGGAGACATAGGCAATGGAGCCCTGCGTGTTAACTCGTCCACTCAAGCGGTACATCTCGCCAAAGAAGGCAGAGACCAGGGAGCTCTTGCCTGAGCCTACAGTTCCTACAATAGCCACCAGCTGACCATGCTTCACGGAGACATTGATGTTTCTGAGGGTGGGCTTCTCAGTGGAATCAGCAGAGTCCCAGGTAAAATTGCCATTCTCAATTATCAGGGGATCCACCTCTGACTGCTCATGAAGAACATTATTCGGATCCAACTCCTCGTTATTCATGAAAACATTGATTCTTTTCACGGAGACTGACGTCTGTACAACGTTGCTGATCATCATGGGAAGCATGGACAATGGAAACCTGAGGATATTGAAGAGGCTGAGGGAGACGAAGGCTTTGCTGCTGTCTAGGATATTATTCTCGTCGATGTAGACGTAAGTAGCGAATGACACTAGAGAAACAAGAAATGGTGCGCAGGACCAGATGAAGCTAGTTCCTGCATTGAGGTAGGCAGCCTCCTTGAGGACCTTGATCTCCTTGTTACGAATGTTGAGTATCTGCTGCTCGAAGGAGGGCTCCCAAGCGTACAATTTAAGTACTTTAATTCCATTAAGCACTTCGTTCATGAGCTTAACTCTCTCGTCTTTGCTCTTCATCTGTCTTATCTGGAGGATTTTGACTTTGGAGGCGATTAGGGCATTGACGGGTATGAGGATTATCATGACAGCTAGACCAGCTAGAACTGAGGGGCCGAGAATGCCCCAGAGGAAGTACAGGGCAAGTGCTATTTGCAGGGGAGCCGACCAGATCATGTTGATGTAGGCTGTGAGATCCATAAATCTCTGGGCGTCCACTGACATCAGATTCACTATTTCACCGACTGTTGACTCTTTGCGAGCTGCATTAGACATTCTCAGGGCCTTTCGGTAGATCGCTGATATGAGGGCTGTTCGGATCCTCAGGCCAACGATGAACATTCGATTGAAGTATTGGGAGAGGACTAGAGTTTGGAAGACTGCTGTGAGGAACAGGAGGGCTGAGTAGAAGTAGCCCTTCCAGTTGGGCTCAGAGGAGTTTTTTATGAATTCTATGAGGAGCTCCAGGACCTTCGGCGAAATGAAGATCATTATGTCCTGGGAGAGCTTGAGGAATGCTCCGAATATAAAGGTCGGACCGAATGCACGGCACAGGGGGGTCAGGATCGAGGCCACTTTCTTTTTGTGGCTGCTGTTGAAGTTCACTTGGCCCGAGGCCTTACGGAACGATGCCTTTGCGGATTGATTGCTGAAAGATTTTTCAAATATGATTTTTCAGGAATTCATTTACTTCAGCTCTACTAGAAATAACTGGTAATCAGGATAGCGTGAGTATTTATAAATCTTTGTGACAATAAAATATTCAGTCAACGTACCTACAATAATCCCATATGAGCCTTGTTGGCAAATTAAAAGAAATACAATGATAATAATAAGAGTAAAATAGTAAATAGTCCGTAGAATTCAGCAGTGAAGTGATCAAATATTGAATGATCCCGATAAGTAATGTTCAAAGAGAAATGTTTCAAGGAAATAAATGAAAATTGAGATTAACAATTGCATAAAAATATCTCAAGGAATTGACTCAAGGCATTGTTGTAAAGCCACTTACTCTCAAGATAATTTCCAACTAATAACAGAGACCAGATAAACCGATTGTTTATCAAGTGAATTTTTTAACTCTATCAATGTCGAATTATCGCTTAACACCATTAATGATGAAGTGAAAATGCCATTGACGAGAAGAAATTTAATTTAAACGATTCATTGATTTGTTGTAAAATTGAATTTACTCCACTACTGAATTGTCATGCAATCTTTATAATTACTGATTAATAAAGATCATCAAATTGTACTTACCTGTCATACTTTCTTAAACTTTTGTTCCAATATTTATCAAACTTGGGGACAATCTCCGAGGCAGTATCTTCGGGGTTCATCGACCACAGGTCGGACGTTTCCAGAGGTTTTTTGAAGCCTCTCCATGCCAATGCATCGAACCAAGCGAATGTCATTCTCGAGGGGAATGAGGCACTTTGTTCTGGGCATGGTTTATCAACCTGTAAAAAAATTAATACTCAAACAAATTCTATCAAATAAACTCTAAGAGGTTCCCAATAGAATTTTGTCCATTAAATTAATTTAATTCAATTGAAATAGTTTGGAAACAATTTAATTACCTCAGCATATTCAGAAAACTTGGGCTTAGCATCAACGAGACAATTAAGTAGAAAGAGCCCAAGAACGGCTGGATAATATATCACATAGGATACCCTATAATAACTGTCCTCTTGATTCCAATTCCTGAGAACATATCGGAACTGTACAATGCCGCACAACGCGAGAAAGCTCCAGAATAAAAACAACAATCCTGAAGTTCTCATCCCCCTCTTACGGTTGTAATGCAGTAGAACTGCCGACAACGACTGTAAAATAATAACTCATTGGATTATTTAAATCCATCCCCAGTCTTACAAGAGTGCCAATAAAATCAGATTAAGTAATAAATAAATGTAGAATTTAGGAATTTTGTTAAGCGATTGTTTGTCACACGGAAGTAATACTTACGAATGTTATAAACTTAATGAACGGTGTATAATAATCAACAGGATAGACTGTTTTAAAACTACTCCGATGTATAGCCACTCCCAAATCCGTAACACTAAGTACAGTAAGTACAGCTGTAAGCAGACCTTTGGCGATGAATTTCCACGTGTACGGTGTGTCTCTTCGTTTACTATTTATTAAATAATACGCCTCTAAGAATGAAAATGTCCAGACAAATGCACAAGGCATCCATACCAATACACTATTTTGAAAACATGGAGTTAGATCTGGATCTGTCGTGTTCCATGACAAATTAATATCCTGGATAAATAAAACATCACGTATGAGTAGCATAATTAAAGAGAAATTCATTAAAACATATTGTCAATCAATTTCGTCTTTCTACGAGTCGTTATTAATGGATGGAAATACTTACCCAAAAAATTGAACCACAAAACTGGTCCATCTCGTGCTCTTCTATTTCGTTACCCATTAGTCCTATCAACTGGTGAATCCAATGGACTCACGTGCTTACCACTCTGTGGAAGCGTAAATAAAGAAATTAAATCACTGATTGGATGATAGGAAACAAGCTGTTGCACAATATGTATTCATATTGCTGTGCTCGTCCAGCTAACACTGGGTGTGTGTCATACCATAGATTGTAAATATTATATTGCAATCGGTTCGGAGAATACTGGAAATGATTCAGCGGTGGAAGGGCTTGAGTTCAATGGTAACTAACAATTTTCGCCAGCTAATAAACAGTTGACGTCAAGAGAAAATATAAAGACATTTTTACTCGTAATTTATTCAACTGTAATTGAATAATTGGGAATTCAATAATTTACATGTACAAATTGTAATACAAAATAACGATTTTCGTTATTAGATAAGTAACGCCAGAAGCAGAACTAAAAATGTAGCTTTGCTCGTAAATTATTTAATTGCAATGAAGGTCTGAAATCTCCTGCAAACGTGTCAAATCAACGGTAATAAATACTTGAGGAACATTAAACCTCATCAGTATTAACGTTGATTATTTAACAAAAAAAAAACTGAAGAAGACTATCCTCACTTATTTATTCCATAAATCCCCAATTATTAAAACTACCATCGTCTTGTTATCAGAGATGACTTCGCTACTGAAATATTACCAGAATTTCCTACTCGAAACAATCTTAACAACTTCAACAAAATAACGTAGACACACATGATAAGACTTAATAACTCAATATCCTACATACAACAATCACTCGGGTCTCTACTTATCATAGAAATAAATTCCACCTCTATCGGACTATTGTAAAGATCAGATAAACAATTTGGATGACTCCACTAAATATTTTTTTTTTAATGGAATTTACTCAGCACGAAGAAGGTACGACTGCTCTCCTAGACAGCGGTCGGAAGACTAATCTGTGATAAATGGAGGAACCCTTACTGACAAACCCAAGGGAAAATTTTATGACACTAGAGGATAGAACCTTTATTCAAATTTGACCAGATGTTTCGGATTAAACCGCTCTCGAGTTTGCTGTACAACCGCTCATAAACGAGTCCTTTCCCAGAAATGGTTTTTCCCCAATGTTATAAATAATTGTCGGGTTGTTTTCGGACAATTGTGAATCTATTCTCGAATATTCCAACAACCTCAATAAACTTTAGCACGACTAATGTTGAATTGACCAGGAAAAATCAGGGAAATTGCAGTTTTCTGTGCAATCTATACTGCTTAAATTTTCCAAGTTTTCAGGCTCGATTTTTTTTCAATAGAGGAAAAAAATGGAGTCAATTCCTATCGTAAAAATTCCATTAGTGATGTGTCAAAGAAAGTGTCAAATGCGAAAAGTATCAGGTCTAAAAACCAGTCGGTCTAATATTTAATTGCAAAAAGGTAGAGAATTTTGATAGAGTTTAAGTAGAAAAGCAGTAATTCATCCTCCAGGATATTTCTGAGAGAAATGTCAAGTCCTACGAGGGAATGTTACGCAAATAATTATGTCAGACTTCCAATAAAACTTCTTAGAGAAGGTTCTGCTACTCCAGCCCACCCACTAGGCCTTCATAATTTCCTAGCCTCAAAAGAAGAACTCCCAGCTAATTCCCCCAATAAAATTCCCATTAGCTTCCTAATCTTGGAACTTCTAAAGACCCCAGAAAAATATAATTGAGCCCCTGTTAATTTGCTTTCCCATAATCTAACGAAAAAACTCACTTGTCCTCGACTCTCTGCAGCTAAACGTGGAGCATCCCTCAGAGTCCCAGCCCCAGATCAGCCCATAAAATAATTTCTACCCAAACAACAAGTGTATTTGGACGTCTCCTCATTAACTCACATTCACTGATAAATTAAAAATACCACAACACGATATGTTTATCAGATGATAATTCCCCCTGAGCCTCGTAATTCTATATCACCACAGGCTGCAATCGATGACACTGAGATGTATTCGAAACTGACACAATTCGAGAAACAAAAGTTACTTGACTCGATTGACTGTTACATGATAAGTTATAATGGTCAAAGAGGCTAGGCCGGTCAACAGCAATCAAACATTGACAACGAGGAGTGCCAAGGACGAGCGTTTACCATTCGCCATTCAATTCTAACCCTCTATTACTCCTAAACAATTCCCTCAACTCTCCAAGGGCGAAAAAAACTGAGCAACTCAACTCCTGAGACTCTGCAATCCCCTTCAGGGCTATTCCACTAGTTCCACTCGGGGAAAACGTGTTACCACACTCGGACAGATAATTTAGGAGAAATTGGGAAATGCTGGAAATTACCGAGTGCAACAACTGCAGAGCTCTTTAAAATGGGGCTTACCTAAGTGCGGAGAGAAGACTGAACGAAACTGTTGGGGATCACTCGTAATCATTATTTTCAAGTGATTCAACTAGTCATGGTATTACCCCACTCTACGCCACTTTGCGACTGTGTGAGGCACCAATACTTGGAGAGCTCAGGCTCAATGCTGACAGGACTTCTCCCTGGGGTGTCCTCCTTTTTTTCCCAACAATTTGGTAATTTTCTATTCACCAAACGTCAATTCTTACGCACATAAATATCCTAAAACCTAGTCTCAAAAATCTTTATGAACTATTTCGATAGTCTTTGCTTTTCACTTGCTCGCGATTTGGATTGGTCAGTGAGAAAAATTTGAAAATTTCGGGGAAGGAGTATCTGAATCTTCTGCATCCATGTGATTTTTTTCCAATTTTTCCAGATGATGGGGCCTTGAAAAAAAAAAATCGCCAATTGCCTTGAGGAGTATTCTCCCCACTGAGGTCAACGGCAGGCATGCGATGAATGCCACAAACTGCCAGCGACTAATTGACCGCGGTCAACTATCCCCAAGCATTTGTATCAATTCAATTCACATGTTAAATGCATACGCGTTCGCGTTTGTGAGTGATCCAATCATTCAACAGAATTATTTATCACGAAATGTCTCCTACTCCAAACCTCCGCGAAAAAAAAAATGAACGAGGTCCGAAAACTCCTGAGACTATAAAAAAAGTTATTGAATATTTAACTTCAAGAACCTCTCCCGAAATGTAATTTTGAGACCAGGCCTGAGTGAATTGAAAAATCGCGAGGAGAATTTCCCAACAGAATCTCAAAAAAACGCCAACAAAATTTCCCAGAGAAGAAGCGAGATTTTTTAATTGACGTATTTTATCGTTTTCCTGCCTAAAAATCCCGAGACCTTGAACATCACATGTTCCTCTCGGCAAATCCGAGATGACTTGCGCTTTAATGACTGAAATCAGCCTGTCATAATTCCGGAAACACAAACCTATATTTTAAACGTGAATTGAGGCCCCATTTATTGAGAAAAAGATAAAGAAGCAGATCGCTCGCCACTACAAATCGTCGATAATTAGAGCGCTAGTGCAATTAAAACATTGTATTATATCATAAAAATGTCCTCATTAGTCACGTAAAAAAATGTAATTACTAATTCTCATATTTTCATTCTCGCATTGACTTCTTCCGATTAGAAATTAAATTGAGGATGCAGGGGATGCATTACCAAACGATAGTAGATAACAGTAATACGTCTCGTGTTAAAAATATTTATTATTTACTCAAATAAAATACAATCGATGAATGTAACAAGGAGACTCTCAACGAATTGCCTTCAATAATGCAACTATCCCATTCTTCTTTCATCACTTGTTGCGTGATATCTACCAATGCGACGATAAGATACGTACGATAGAATGTTATTTATTATCACTGCATGACTCTCGAGTAACTTCAATTATTAATTTCGAGTGTACACTCTTTTTTAATCGCGCTTGTTGATGATGATTCTTCGTTAGCCAGTCAGATCTTCACTGGCGAAGTGATAAAATGGGAACAGTCAATTCCACTCGGATTTTTTAGGTTTTTTTTTTCTGTATATCAGGGAGTTCTCGTGGGGGTTCTGGAGGCCTTGATATGCTTTGCCAAAAGAGGATTGATAAAACAATAAATGTATTCATTAGATTAAAACAAAAGCCATTGACTAAAAATTCGAAGACGCTCTCGTCCCGACAACTTCCGACATAATTATTTTGTTTCAATAAATCAGATCTCATTCCCAAGCTCTCGGAATATTCTTTAAAATCCGATAAAAGGAATTGAGGACGACTGCGCCAATCTCCAGTTATCACCAATTAAAACCAGTTTGTTCCATCACTTGATCCGCCCGAAAGACAACAAAAACTCAAAGTCTTCGACAAAACTTCAGCTTATCCATCTCTTCAACTCCCCTGAACAATAGGACTATTGAACAGCAGAGTCAGCAATTCTGGCTGTGAGAGATCCCGTTTGTACTTCTGCATCATATCCTGCACCTTCAGCCTCCTCCTGACATGAGGTGGATGATAGCTATCATTGTCCAGTCTCTTCCTCCTCGCCATATTAAGCGCAGTCTGTCTAACCAGAGTCCCCAGAACTCTTCTAGACACAAGCATCCCATCAATAAGCGGAGTCGCCAGATTAATCCTGGAGACCGGTCCCTGGAGTTTCACCCTCAGCAGGCCATTCGACAGTGAATGAAGATAAATCAGCAGGACATCAGACGCCTGAGAAGCCCTGCAATGTGATTCCAATCCTGTGCTAGAGTAGGGCAGCAGCTGATCCACGGGAAAGTGTGCGTAGTCTTCGAGGCTCTCCAGCCATACCACCATTATCTTTGTCTCCATCTGCCCTGGAAATAAATGTTTAGTGGCTCGTCTAGATCTCACCGGGAATTCAGAGTTTGATGATACACTTGGAGGGCCTGAACTCGTCAGGCTCGACGGCTGTTTCTCTAGGTCCAAGGACATTGTCCGAGAGCTCGTGGTCTGGGAGCTCTGGGGGGCGTAGCCACTGTCCAATCTGCAATATGATGAATGTCATTGGAGTATTTCAAGGTGAAAAATGTATAAGAAAAAATAAATTAAGACAATTATTAAAACGACTATTTAAACTAATCCTAACCTCGAGCCAGCTCTGTTAGACGAGTGTTCGCTCATGCTCCTCTCATAGCTATAATTGTAGGTAGTGCTGCAGTCGCTGTTGCAAATCCCCTGATCCTCAAGACAGTCAGAGACCTGATGATTGTTATTGGTACTAGCCCCAGACGTTGCAGTTGGAACAATGAAAGCAATTTCCGAGCTTACATCAGCCCAATACAAGACATGTGTATCGCCGCTGTACAGGGAGCCACCGTTTTCAGCGATACTGACTATTGAATCATTCTGAGATGAATTGCCATTGGGAATTATCCTCCAGGAGGTGGAGACGTGTCCAGTCCAGCCCGCGTGATCCCTGACCGTCACAGGCCATCCCAGGGAGTTCAGGAATTCCAGAAAATGATTAGAAACATTATCTCTGCTCAGAACATTCGACAGAATGTCCCCCGGTGTCCTCTGCCCAGACTTGACGTAAAAAATATGAACAGTATCGCAAGTTCTGGAGTTTGTGTTGTCAAGACTCTCCAGATCCGCGCAGAAACCTGAGATCGTGGGATCCAGAGCTGTAATCCCAAGTGAACGATCATTCTCGTCGAGGGGTGATGAGTCGAAGCTGATGAAGCCGAAGTGACTGAGGAAGAGCCTCGCAGTCTGGAACTCGTGGGCATTGGTTGGGGGCAGACATTCTCGGTAGTTCTCTCGATCATTGGTCGAGGACTTGGAGTCTTGATCGATCTGAGCTTCGACGGCCATTTGAGAGTCGAGGATCTGGGAGAGGAGATCGTGATCTTCTTTCACTATTGCATTGTCGTTCATCACAGCCTCCAGGCTTGGAATCGATTCGTCTACCTTGCAGTGTGGAATCTTCTCGACATTATCCGGAAAGAATCTCGGCTTGTAATCAGTCCGAGGGATACTCTCAGCCAGCGGAAGTGGTCTTCCCGGGTTTGGATTGATACTCTTCACTCCTGATTTGTGCCTCGGCAGGTGTCGCAGGTGCATTGTCCAGGCGTGTCTGCCAAAGGGTCCTCTGATGACAAGAGTAACCGTCGGATGAGGATCACTATTGCTCCCAGAGTGTTCAGAGGTTCCCTCGAGGATTGCCAGCATCGTCGCATTCTCCGCCACGAAGTAACGGAATCTCTCGACCGCCTGGGGACGAGTTACACTCTCCTTCAGGCTCTGCTCCAAGAGAGACACCTCGTCGAGGAGCGAAGAGAGTGACTGAGCACCGCAAGCACTCGGGAAATAACCCACTTGCTCCAGGACAATTGTCAGAAGACCGTCAGCAGCGTCTCTGACTCGCATCGACGCCGGCTTCAGCTCCTTCTCGTCCTTCATTTTTATCGGCTCCCCTGGCTTTCCAATGCTCTTAGTCCCTGATACTCCGAGCTCAACCACCTCAAGAACTGTTGTCAGACAGTCCTTGTCCTGGAGGAGCTGGGGGTGAGCGGTTAGCCATGTCGTTAGGCAACCGAAGGCCGCCACTATCGACGAGTGGAGGTCTTTGGAGTGCGCCGGAGGCGGTCGCCAACATTGATACGTTATATAATCGCAGAGCCATTTAACTGCTCGTTTACATTCCAGGGAATCTATTGAACATTATTGCAAATATTTATTTGGCGAGATTTGCCGCAGAGGGGGAGAGTAGTCGAGGTAAAGAGATAACGGAGGGACGACGGGGAAGGAGTTTGCATTGCTATTGAGGCGATTAATAGTAGTCTTGAGGGAGAGTTGGAGGACAGCTGAAACTTCGTGGATATTTCGGTAGGAATTGCCAAGGTACTTTCGGAAAACTTGCGGTCAGTGGAATCAGAATTTTTTTTAAGCAGGGAAACCATTTAATTCGGTAGAAAGTTTAGGAGTACAGCGAAAGTGATTCATGCCAAACCTGTCAATCTCCTCGCTTGATTGTAATTAAAAATGAAGCAGAAATTAATTTTTAAAAATTCTGGTGCAGTCGATGGATTAGTTTTATCATACGAGCTCTCTTGTGGGTAGAATAAATTAATGTTTACCAGTTTCTCGTATATTCGTTCTCGCCAGGCCGGACAACAGCTCAAGGGCAGCCAGCGAGATATTTAGATCAGTCTTCCATGACGAGATTAACCGATGGCAGACTAGATAGGTAGCCCTCAAGAAAAGAGCATGAGCCGAATCTAGATCAAGATAATTGAATTCTTTCAATTAATTCAGACTCTCGCAGAGGATTTTTTAAAAAAACGCAGTCACGCAAATATTGTTGTAGCTGTCATATTCAAATGTCAATGGCTTCCATGAATAATTCGTAAGACACATGGAGCAACTGTAATTCAGTGTAAGCGCGCATAAATCAAAGTATTTACCAAAAGCAGGCGTTTCGTCCTGAACGGTGGACCCGTCATCCCCCAGGGAGCGGAGGTCACTGCAAATGCTTATTTGACTGGTCGAGTCGCTGCTGACTATAGAAGCAGCGTGATGATATCACAATGACGAATGCCCAAAGGTGCAACCAAAATGAAAAAACAAAACGAAAAAAATGGCTCACAAAATCATAATGCACGAAAAAAAAAATCGGGCAAAGTGGAATAAAATTATTCCAAGAATTAATAATTTCAGAGTTGTCAAGGTTTTTGAGTACTAGAAGTCTCTGATAAGACATCAAAGGATTGATCTTGCGGAAGGTCGTATGGAATAGCCGACAGTGGGACGAGTTCCAATTGGAAAATAATTTTTAGTAATCAACAAACATCTGGTGATGTTTAAAAAAATCCATTTTGCCCTGACCATCTCACAGAGTTGTAACACGAGCCATAAAGTCACGAAAGCGGTTCAAATACTTCCAAAAATATAAATAATAAGGAAGAGAGATCGAAAGCTGAAGGTTTGATGTGTTATGTATGCTCTTGCATATGATTGGTGAGATAAAAATTACCAGACGTCAGTAGATTTGTTGATGTATCATTGTCGGCGGTATCGAGCGGTGCCGATTGTTCGACTTCCTCAGCAGTCGCTGAGTCCTGGACACTGAGAAGTAAGCCACCTTAAAAAATATTGTCAAATTTACTGGAAAAGTTGTGAACAACATTGAGTGATTTTTAATTTAATTGCATAAAATATTCATGAGGTCTAAAAACATTAACACATACTTACGTTTATAAAAATAGAGAAATTTGTTTATCCCCGAAGGGAAGTAGTTAATTAATAAAAAATGAAGGCACGAAATAACGTACCCAATAACATGTGCGTATTCAGAGGATCTGATTCTACTTGAAGAGCATTTATCAGCAGATTCATCAATCGCGGCTTCAGTTGACCGAAAGTCAACGGAGCTTTGTCGGAATTGTCCATTGGAGCGGGTGAGAATTCCCGGATTGGAAGATTCTGTTTAAAAACCACGAAAGTAATTATGTAAATATAATTCCGGCTTCTCAGACATGGTTATCACAGTTTAAGTAATTATTGTAATTAGCAATTTGCAGTGGCACCTGAAAATGTAGAGGCAGTGCTAACATTGATATCAACATCTGAATGGAGGCCCTTCGCAGTTCAATCTTAGAGACATTGGATGACTTTAATTTTAAATCCTTATCAGGCAAGACTAGCTCGAGAGCAGTCAAAACTGCTGGTGCGAGCATCTCCACGCCATCCAGATCCAACCGAAAGAGATCAGCTGAGTTTGATAAAATACTAGCCAGTGTCTCTCCACACTCCCGATTCTAGCGAAGAAAAAATTAATAATTAACGGGTTCTAATAAAACTTAATCAACATAAATTACGACATTTAAGTTATTGCCACAGGCAGTAAACCCGTTTTAATATTTTATTTACCTCGTCAACCCTGAGACCTCGGTGCATAGCCTGGTAGAATCTAGCTAAATACACAGGGAAAATTTCCTCTCCCGTTTTTTTAGCGCAGAATATTCTACAAAGTGCACCCATGGCTTCCGCCTTCCCCGACTCGTAGCGATCGATGCTGAGGGATGTTGGGATTTCATTGATCGTCTCCTGGAGGGAATTGGGACCTTCTACAAGAACTGATGACGGCCGCTTCGACGCACCCACCGGTTCTACACGAGATGAATTAATTAGTAATTACAAAATTGTGAGGACAATTGAATTGAGGGGGACTCACGTGGCAAACTCTGCGACCATCCGTCAGTTCCAATAAATGCGGCCTCGAATAGCCACTCACCAAACAGATGGAGTACTGTATTACATTTTGGCCGACCTGGGGCCAGTGGCGGTCGAATGTCACTGGTCAGTGAGGTTGCGGCTGGAAATTATTGTCCAGTATTTAACAATGCCATTGGACAAAAAATTACTTCTGCAGAATATCTAATGAGTCTCTTACAAATTGTACTGGATGTTGACGAGGGTCCGGAGTTGGCTATGTTGATCGGTGTATTGGATATTCTGCTTGTCGTTAAACCAATTAATGACGCTTTCGGTATCCCTACATGATCGTGAAATATTTACAATTAAATAACGACAACCCCCGATATTAATTGACAATCATGAAATCAATTGTTGAATTCAATTCAAGTTCTTGTCAAACATAAAGTGGAGAAGTTCCAGAAATTGTCACATCAAAAAAAAAATAGAAAAAACGGTGCAAATTCCCTAAAAATTCCAGGGGACTGGGGCCGAAGTCTAATCGAACTTCTCCAGACACCCAATAGAATTTTTTTTCGTGCGGTTTTGAAATGAAATAGCTTTCAGCAGTAGTTGAAATCCCCTGATACACTTTTGTGAACAGTTAGCCAAGCTTATTGTGCACGTCTCTCCAGTTTATCAATTTTGTGCAATATCAAAAGATATAAATAGTGTTGGAGATTGAAAATATGGAGAATAAAGTGTGCTGTACCCTTAGTGACAGCGGATGGTGTAACGCTGAAACTTTTGGCAAGTCTGCGTTGTGTTGGGGGTGTGGGTGAGGGTTGGGGTTGATCCTTGTTTATTTTTTCACCACTAGCACCACCAATTCCAGAAGCACTGGTGCCCGATAGTCCAGTAGTCGCGCAGCATTCTTCCCAGCAACAAGCTTGGGAAATGCCTGAAAATGTTGAGTTACCCAGCCATTACCCCCCAACGAAAGAATGTTTCCCCAGTATATAGACAGAATATTCTAGTGGTGATGTAGACGAGAGAGTGATATTACCGTAAATGATGAATTTTATTTACCTAGAAAGGCGTCAACTTGTCCTGCAATACCTTTAATCGCCTTAAGAAATATTTGAGGAAGTGCCTGCAGGCAGGGATGCTGACAGGGATCGATGACACTGGGACTGGTTATCGCGTATTGCAGAAATGCCTGGGTCTGGGAGACCACGGCTGGTCGACAAAGATCCACTGGATCACCAACTGTTCGTAGAAGTCTGTACCAGGCCTGCGCAACCGCCTCGTCGGACATGGTTGGAGGTATGAGCTGAGCATCTTCATCGCCTGATTCAATGCCGACGCATTAATTGCCAAATTAGTCAGTATTTTTTAAATATAGAGAATTAATTCTTGCATGGCCTTTTACCACATCAACAACCACTCTTTATCGCAATTTAATTCTCACGTACTAATTTTTAATCCGGGGAACATCGGTCCATACATTATGTTCAATAGTCTGGCAGTTAGAGCCAGACAAACACGATTCCACTGTTCGATTAATGCCAGACGATGTCGCCAACGGAGGCAGGATTCCCTCAGGGTTCTCCACAGAGGTGGTGATGGAAATTTTTTCTCGCAAGCAACAAGCCACACCTCGAGCAACACCCCCAGGACTCTCTCGCAGAGCTGCTCACCAGCATCCTCTCGAACAGCTGGAGGCGCTAGCAAAGAGTCATTGATTCCGATGAGGAACAGAAGAAGACTCTCCCAGGTCTCGCCATCCAGAGTCGCCGGGCCTCTCGCCACTTGCTGGAGGGTCCTCAGGACTCGGTGGCACAACACCGCTTGTCTATTTATCGTATCAGTACCTAATAACCATCATTACATGCATTCAACGCAGGAGTCAATGTCGCGGAGGCGAAATAAACAGGAAATCAATAAAAATCAACAGATGTCGAGTGTTGGAATTAATAAATAATGTTATTTAGTATTAGTAGAGGATTCTGTTACCTATATCCAGGTATAAAAACGGCCAGACTAGGGAAAGATTAATAAAATGAGTTCGAAAGTGTTTTAAGTATTTTCAGAATGAGAATCTAAAAATTGTTGAGGTACGCAGGATTAAATTGAAGAGAAAATTCCATTGGAATTTATCGAGAGATCTTTTAAAGTTCCAGAATTTTACGTTTCAATCGGTAGAATATTCAAGAGAATTCCAACAGTAGTTTCTCTGAAATTTCTTCGCACGTAAAAAAATATTGTTAAAGTCCACGTGAATTCTTGGTTCTCCTACCTTCACCCTTCCTCGGCACGAATAAATTATGAAAGTGGCTTATGATTTTTCTGGCATAGAAGTTTGGATCCTCGATAATAGGTTTTGGAACTGATATCTTTGGTGATGTGTAGAGGGCAGAGAGCCATTCGCAATATACATTGACGCAATCGCGTACTGTGTCGTGCTCAGCTAGAGGTAGAGAGAGGCCAAAGCAGATGACTTCCATGCACCACTGAACCTCCCGGTCGGTGTTCAGGGGGCTAGTCTCAGCCGCTTGTGCAATTCCAAGATTTGCTGCTAATTGTTTGACAACTGAGAGGGCCACTTCACGACCAGCCCCCGGAGAAAATTTTTCAAGAACACTTCGACTCTCGTCCGAGCCTCTTTGGATTAGGGGACTTAGAGATGCCCATTCGGAATACATTCCTCCTCCGGAATCCTAAAAATTATTCCATTTCAATTCAATTTTCAAGTGAACGTCGAACCTCAGGCCAGTTTATTCGACTTTTATCAAAAATTCTGTTGAATTTTGTCGACACATCCCAACCTGATAGAAAGGTCAACAAAAATCTAAGAAAATCTCCAGATAATTCCTGTTAGATTTGCAAGAAATCCTTATTATCACAGCTGAAACATTTAGTCTTACAATTCGTGTTATTATTTATTCATTAACAATCAGTTCTTGTTGAAATCCGAATGAATACAAATTAATTACCTCTCACCAATCACATACACTGATTATTCAAGACTGTTGCACAATTGTCGCACTCACTTATCAACCCATACCCAAATATAATTACAAAATGTTGCAATTACCTTTAGATTAACTCTGTTAAATACGCCCAAATTCATAGATTACAATCAGCTGTAACGGTAATCATACACAAGTGAAGATGGTCGTGCAAATATTTCAAACACTTGGTCAATAACTGAGTAAATAACCTCATTAGTTACACGTGAAGTTACAATAATAACAGAGCACTCGAAAACACCTGTGAAATAGAATTGTTGACGATATGTCAAATGCACATATTTTTTTGGTATTTGTCATGACAGAAAACGGGATGTCACTTGAGCGCTCCAGTGAAATCGTGGGGAACTATTGGTATTTTGTGTGGGTGGGAAAGGGAGAGAGAGAGAGAGAGAGAGGAAGAATGAGAGAGAGGAATTGTTTAAGCGGGTATTTCAAAGGAATTTATTTATCAATGAAAATTCTGTTTCCCAGTCGGTAGTACGAGAATTTCGAGGATTTCGCGAAAAGTAAATGAGTTAGCGCTCTAAACCCAACGGCATTCGCTCCCTGAGGAGTTTGTCTAAGTATCTGGAGAGTCAGAACCCTAAGAAACTCGTCTAAGTATTTTTTTAGGCCCTTAGAAATCAGAAAATCCCGAGGAATATGTTTTGGAATTCTTTTTTGGTATGAATATAAAATTCGCCAGTGGAGAATTGAAGAGAAAAATTTCAAGTCTGCAATTGGGGAATAAACAATTGTAGGTAATCGTGATTAAATACACTTGAGCCACTGTTATACTTGTTTATTTGAATGACAAGCAATTACAGGAGATTAGATAAACCTTAATAAATGTGCAGTATGCATCGTTGAAAATGGCCCAACAAAGTTGAGCCGGTCTGAACATTCTTGTTGGGCGTCCCTTGCATTGTTTAATGTAATAAACAATTGAGATGAATATGGACCATTGTTAACTTCTCAAGTTCCCTCGAAGATGATCGTAGGAATTAATCAGTGGATTGCGACGAGTCCAGATTCCAGGAGTTTTTGAATTTTCTCGGCAATCGCTGGATTTTTCAGGTGACTGGAATGTCAAATTAAATTAATTATCAATTTTTAAGAGCAATTACTCGTGGAATTTATTGTATTGAGCGATTTTCTGTAGAATTACGTCAGTTTAAATCCTCCAATGTTTAACTGCCCGACAGGAAGTTATTACTAAATTCATTTTTATTAATTTTGTCAAAGAAAGTGAACGGAAAAATTGGATAAATTGGAGCTGATGTAATTCAATAGAAATGTCAATTGAATAAATTCAGTGGAAAAATAAAACTCGAAAATTCATACTCGTGCAGAGCCTTAGGATCATTCTGCATCTGTTCCAGAATGAGCCGCATGGCGGGATCCCTGAGGATGCTCTGCACCTCAGGATCAGCCATAGCCTTCTTCCTGACCTCCTCAGGATTTGAATCGTAGTAGACGGAGCAGCTGCGATAGCCCTCACTGGCCTCAGCATTATTAGGATCGAGTCCCAGAGCTGCCTGATACGCCTTGAGAGCTTTCGTGTGTTGCTGCATACCCTGGAGAATTTTCCCTTTCCTCACCCATCCCTTGACAAACTTGGGATCCAACTCCACACACTTCTCGCAGTCCTTCAGACCAAGATCGAAAGCCCCGAGCTTTGTATAGCAGGCGGCCCTGTTACTGTAATATTTTGCATCGTCTGGATTTCTGGCAATGGCCTCTGAATAATGCTTCACAGCTCCAGCATAATCTCCATTCTTGAACTTCTGATTTCCCAACTCCTTCTCCTCCTCAGCCTTTGTGGGATCTATGTAAGCCTTCCTCTCCTCTTCCTTTATTTTCTGCTCAATATCCGACAAGAGTGTCTTGATCTCTGGAGTTCTGTGCTCGGACATTGACTTCTCATAGAAAACCTGAACGTATTTTCATTAAATTGTGAATGCGATTTACTTCAACTGACAATTATTTATTTGTTAAATAAAAATAATTGGGCGATTGCGTGATTTTACGCATAAAAAAATTCATGAAAAGCCTGTGGAAAAAAAGTTGGAGATGTAGGCCCAAGAATTTTTGTAAAACAATTGAATAATTGCGAAAAAATATATAACAAAATGAACTTTATCATTTTAAGACTGATTATGTTCTCAAATGAACTCAGAACAAACCTTCGCCTGCTTAAGATTTCCCATTTTCTTATGAGCATTTCCAATTCTAGTGAAAGCCTTGGCAATCAGCTTGAAGTCTGCTCTGTTCTCCCTGCCGATGTCAATTGCCTTCTCGCACTGTTCAATGCACTTGGTATACTCCTTCTGCTCGAAATAAACAGCAGCGATATTCAATAGATAAGTTATGTCAGTTGGATCAAGCTCCACAGCCTTATTATAATGAACCAGAGCAGCATCGAAGTCCTTCTTCTTGTAGCTCTCGTTGCCCTTCTGCTTCTCATCAATGGCCTCACGTTTCTCGGAGGTAAGACTGACATTCTCCTCCTTAGGCTTAGGTTTTTCCTCTGGTGGGGGCTCTCTCTTCGGTGGATCAATGTCCATCGCCTCGTCCATTGTTCCAGAATGTGCATCCATTGTATTAAATCCCAGAATCACTCCAAGAGTCGTCAATACCCGACGATCTTGCAAATGAACATCCATAGCTCGTGGATTAGTCCGAAGCTCCTGGAGGAGTTTCATGTACTCTGGATCGTCCAAAAAGTCCTTCGTTCGAGGATCATTTCGGAGTTTAATTAAGAGGTCTGGAGTATTGAAGGGATTGAAGAGACTACCCATGGACGACGCCTTCTGGGCTTTTACCTCACTCAGGCTCTCTTTTATTTGGGCATTTGTCGGGTCCAATTGGAGGCCTGTCTCGTAAGCTTTTATGGAGTCGTCTAGACGACCCAGGTAGGCCAGGGCACTCCCTTTACGGGAGTACCCCTTCGCCCAGTCACTCTTCAGGGTAACTGTGCGCTCTGCATCCTCCAGGGCTTTCTCATATTGACCTGATTTAGCGTAAGCCGCTGAACGATTACTGTAGAGAACGTGATTATCCTTGTCAAGGTTTATAGCCTCGGTATAGTATTTAATAGCATTGTCGTAATTGTTCTCCTGTAGAGCTGCGTTCCCTTTGTCCTTCAGTGCGGCTACCTAAGACGGGCCAATTGTAATTGACTTTAATTTTCGCTGAGCGTTCAAGAATTTAATTGGCAATTCAACGTTTCATTCATTTTGTTCAGAGGTTAGGAAAACGTTTACAAAAAAAAACTCGTATAATTTGCAAAAAATACGGAAAATTCGCCTTACCTCTGACATTACGTCGGATATAATTTACCACAGGCCACAATAATCACGAAATGATAGAAAACAAATTGGAATATCACTCTTTTGGAGATCTCTCTCCTTGGATGGGATCTCGTGGCTTCTTCTGTTGTGATCTTCACAGATCAACTTGAGTTCTTCACTTCTTTAAAAACGCTATTATCACTTGTTTATCCAATGGCTGCCTCGTCGAAGGGTAGTGGACAACAAATATTGATGATTAAAACTTCGGAATGCAATTGTACGAGAATGATCTCCACCGTTTTCGGTGCCGGTGACTTTATCCGTGCCTAGAACCGTTTAGAAAGCTCTAGAAACTTACTGAAGCACGTTCTCTACCAAGCGTTTTTGCAGATGTTGTTGGCAGTGGTATTATAATAATCATAATAACGTGAAGATGGGTTTTCATGTTCACATAGTGACGATCGCTAGCGCTAGAGTATTCTGCTGTCGGTCAAAAAGAGTCGGGAGGTAGAGATCCAAAGAAGACCCAATTTGGCCTTTTTTGCTCTAGCAACGCCAAAAGCACTTTTTTCGCATTTTTGACAGCACGTGGGGCTTCTAAGGGATACTAAAATTTCCCCAGAAAGTCACTGGAGTTGGCCTCGTGCCGATATCTCCATTGGTTCACGAGATTTAGTCAAAAACCCAAATTTTGACGAATTATCATTCAGTCGGAATAAATAAATTATTAGCCCTTTCCATCGAAATTTCCAATAAAGAAAACTGTACCAACGGCTAGAGAACTAATAGAAATTTAATAGAATCATTTATCGCGAATTCTCCATAAAATTTTGTCCCAATAATTGGTGACAATAAATAAAATCGAGGATACAAAACTGGTTTTTTAAAAAATCACTCATTAAGAGAACAAGAAGAAGAGAATTTAATATTCAAAATGTGAATAAAAGTCTAATGATTTTAATTCATTAAAAGAGAATAAAATAAGTCTTGGCTTTCTCCACAATCTTCAATTCTTTAATTCTTATTCTATTAGATTACATGAATGATTGATAACATTTTCATAGATCATGATTTTGTACAATGTCAGATGAAGTTGAAAATATTGAAAAAACGTTCGAGCACAACGTATTTGAATTTGTGAATGAAATATGAAAATTTTTATTGTCTAAAACTAAAGTAACTCTCACAGCAGACGGTCAATTGAGTTTGTACAATTTCAATTGGCAATAATCATTTCCCAAATTTCCCTAGTCTATCTCTGGCCATCCGCTCGAAAGAGACAACATAATTATTATTAGAAAAGAAGATTAAACATGCGGACGCGCGAAATAAATTGCACAGAAAAATCTAGAGAATTCGCTCGGGAATTCCCTCAAAATTTTCGGTTGTTTATATTCAGAGTCTTCAATATTTTCCGCCGAATTCTCTCGTGCAAAGATTTTAAAAGCCGAGCAAATTCCGCCGAAAGTATTGCAATAAGAAGTGTATAAAAAAAATAGAATTCAGTTTTTAAAAATGACCCAGCCAGAAAATAATCGCCAGTACTTCAGAAATCCAGTAATTCTCCAGTGAAAATTATTTCGTACGCTTGATATACGGCCTAAGTGTTCTCCGGACAAATCGTCCAACGCGAGAGTAGAAATAAATTAATAAAACACGTATTTAATCAGTTTCAATGATCGCAAAAAAAAAAATCTGTACAAGCTCTAGAAATTCTAGAGGCCCATTCAATCAAAATAAAATAAAATAAAATAAGAAATCGACATATCTGATTCACTCATCATCCTCAGTAGTTCAGAAATTACTTGAAATTCAAATATTTCTGCAATTGTTTTTATTATTTTTAAAATTCACACTTTAACCCCAATCCTGGATTCTAGCCTCGTGAATGCTGGTATGTAAACGTCATCCTCATCAGAATCTTCACTCTCTGAATCAGATTCTGGTAATGGTTCAGGTGTCGCCCCAAATTTAACGAGATCATTAGCAATTTGGCTGTCTAGACAGATTGCAATCTGATAGGCAGTGAGACCAGCATAATTTGGGGCATCTAGACAGGGCCTGCACTCTCTGAGTAAAAATGACACCACTGAATTACATCCATTCTCCACAGCCAGATGTAATGCTGTTTTCCCAGATAATCCTTCCCTCGCCTCCAAATCCGCTCCCAGTCTCAGCAGTAGACGAACTAGGTCAACTTGATCCTTAGCAGCGGCCACGTGTAAACAAGTTTCTCCTGTAAAAAAAAATACAGCCATAACTTTCGTGTGACGAACGATTTCATTTCAGAAGAAACAAAAAGAGAGTGGAGTTTATTAAAATAGCTCTAGACCTCCGTAAAAAACTGAGATTTTTCTTGAGCAACCGCTGTAACGACTGCTTTAATTGTTTTTTCAATTAAATATTCAGGAAAATATGCAGAAAGTTCTCAAAACAATCGTTAACGATAAGAAATAATCAACTAGACATGTTCCACATGATTATTCCCATGTTTAACTGAAAATAAATGCCAATTGTCCATTTTTATCCCATTTATTTATAAAAAATAAAAATCCTACATGCCTCCAGTGATTACAGACGCAAGTAGGAAGCTACCGTGAATCATAGATCGAGACTTGGCATGTCTCCCGCGATCCAAACTAGGATCGCGACGATCAAAGTGATTTTCTAAAATTAAAGCCTGGCATTCACTGTCCCAAACTAGCCCGCGTTGTTTCTGTCTCCACTGGCGGAGTTAATCCAATGCCCAATAGTTTGGGGGGAAAAGATAAATGTAAATTGGGACTTTTTGGGGGGATTCTAAGTCGATAAATCCGGGAAGAGTCTTTGGACAACCCACGGCTCGACTCGTTTAATAAAAATTTATTCAAATGCCAAAGGAATCAAGAGATCATTATGGACTTTATGGTACCGAGGAAGTCCCCTTGAGGCTACGCTCTTGTCGGGCTTTTCCCAGAGATGAGTGCAGGCGCAAATAACCCCGCAGGTATTTCAAAAATAATCAAAAACATCGGACATGTGTCTACGCTCGTGTGATGTAATAAGCCGTTGCTATTATATATTAATTTGTGCGTTTATTCAACATCACTTAAAGCCCAGATTTTTTTTTGCCAATTTGTGGACCGAGGCTTGAGATGGGACTGCAATTAATTTAACAACAATTAGCAATTTAATTTTTTTATGCGAGCTTATGCGAGACGTCTCGACAATTCTATTGTTTATAGCCCAATTAGAGATGATAAAAAAATAATTGGGGGTCAATTTTTAATGTTCTTCGAAAGCTGTGGATTTTTTTTTATGTAAAACAATTGCAAAGTTTCCTTTCTCGTTAACCGACTGGAAACATTTTTCAAGTTTTACCTCGACCCAATTAGCGATAATTTATAATAAAAGTGACAGTTGAATAATCGTTAAGACTTTAAAGCATCATTGGGAATTCATTATGTGGGTTTTAAACGTTTCCTATCTATCTCAAAAGCCATGGCTTATCGTCCGACAAATCGGACTAATACTCAGGTAGAATGAGTATAAAATATGCGAGTGCCGTTCTTTCTATCGTGGGGAAACCCCAGTTCAGCTGTGCGACTGCTTCGAGAAATTCCTTGGTCAGATATAGCCTTGCGCGTATTTTCCCAACTACCTCGCGACATCATTACACATTGCTCTGTGTAAAACATGTGCTTCCTATTGTTGCTATTATGAAAATCGTTTATTCTTCGTATTTACGAAATTCATCGCGACACGAACTGCCACGTCAAATCGGCGCACTTTTTCTGCTACTGCTCGGCTCAATGATTAATTAATTGGTTAGAATTAATGAATCTGTAATTATTCATATACTAACGAGTGGAAAAATTAATTCACGGGATTTTCGGGGCTTCAACAGCCCCAGGAGATTTTTTTTTCACTCGCCAACGATTGCACTCGTTATTCAAGAACAGTTCAACTTGATTCAATTATTTGTTTATTAACGCTCGGGTAATGAGGAACTCATTGACTCAAATTAATGCAACAAAACTGTCGGAATACGGATAAACGAGAAATTTAATTAAGAGAAAGTTCGCCGGCTATCAGAAAATCGGGGGAATTTTTGTTTCGAGAGGGATTTATTTTGCTCACGAGAATATTATCAAGAGATTTCAATTATTATTGTTTACGACGAGTAAATATAAATTAACAGCAGGTGGCGATTTTTTTTTCAGGAATTTCTCCGTCGAGGGAATCGAGATCGGCGAAAAACTTATTATTTATCTATTTTCTTAGTTTATGAAATTAGGAGAAGAGCGGGCGATGGATAAAATGAAGAACTTGAAACTGTAATTGTCTTCCTCGTTACAACCGACATTGGAGAGAGTGAGAGGACCGTAGTCATGGTCGAGTGAATGTATTTGGAATTGAGGAAGAGCGGCTTCAGGTAGGGATGGGAATGGTAACGATTGGAGGTCTGGGGAAATCCCACACATCCAGACAAGACTCGCCATTTTCACTTACTATTATCAGTGTACACTGGATAAATATAACTTTCCATGGCCAATATTTGAGGATGGGGAAGCCCAGATATTGCCAGGGAACTTTCTCGTAAACAAATTTCTAATGACCTATTTATCTCTCTCGAAAAAACTAATTAATAAAATAAAAAAAAATAAAAATAATAATTTTTTAATAGACGTTTTACTGCCGATTATCGCGAAAAAAAAAACGAGTAAATTTTTTTTTTTTCCTATCAAAAAACTACGGAACATACTGCCCAGTCATTGAGTTTTATCAATTGAAAGTCTTAAGCTCCTGCTGACAATTTAAATAATGACATGTCTTGATCTCGTATCGATAATCATGAAACAATCCATTATCAATGTTTTTACCTAATTAATTGTATTTTCCCATCATAATTTATCCCCTCATTTTTATTAATTAACCACGTTAAGCAATTGCAAACAATGGCAATCGCCCAAGATGTCTCGATTTCGTGTAGATAATAATCAAAAAGTCATTATCAATGTTTTTACCACCAGATAATTTCCAATTGTCGTATTCCCCAATTACTAATGACTCCAGACATCTCTTTCTCCTCAATATAATAATTTTATTCTTATTTCCGGGTAATACCCAGTGGATGACGCCATGTGGAAATTCCATTGTCCACGTGAAGCCCAGAAAATAGGTCATAAATATCTTAAATACAACCCTCATTACCAAGGAAATACCTTCGGCATCCCAATGAAAATATTATTCCTTTCAAAGTGCGCAATTTAATACCTAAACCTCATCAATACGGAATTAGTCGTGAGATTTTTCTCATTTAGCCGTTTCGTCAGCGAGACCCTGGGATTTCCCAACACATGTCACTCGCTATAAATTTAATGTCAGTATCATTGACTTATTCCACTCGATTATCGATGCAATAAAGTCCATTCGATTGTATTCATTGAGCTTATGAACATTTTTAGTTGAATGCAATGAATTTATATAACCTCAAGATGACTTTCAAATAATTTTGATGGGTAAATGGACTTTATTGAGGCCCAAGTTTATTATCTTTCGAGTGTTATCGGAATTGTTCTCTCGATTCTTTGGAAAAACCCATCCTCGCAAAATCGCCATTCGCCATTTAATTGTGCAAATAAATTGTTGAAGAATAAAATTAACGAATCGTTGATAAAATTAATAAATTAAATAAACGGGCCCAAGTAGATTGGACTTAAAATTTGTCCAAGTAATGAAAGCTGAAGAAAAATCTCAATAAAAAACTCGTAAAATTGATCTCCATAGAATTAATTAATAAAAAATGACGGTAATTTGGTAATAACGAACCTTGATAGTTGGGTTGTTCTAAATTCTGTGGCAAAGCTGGAATTTTCTTGTGTAATCCCAGGTAATTGCGCTCGATGGGAGCTAGTGGATCAGTGAGGGCTCTGGCAGCAGCAGCATCACTAGCTGCACAGGCTAGATGAAGAGCTGTGTTACCTCGGGCGTCCCTCAACGAGGGATCAGCTCCTCCGAGGATCAATCGTCTGACGATCCTCGGTTGTTTCGTTAATACTGCCAGATGCAGTGGGGCCTGGCCGTCGTCGTTAATGATGTCCAGGAGACAAGGATGGGGGGCCATTTTGATGAGGCCAAATGCTGCTGCCTCGAGGAAGCCCTGAATTATCGCAATGTGAAGTTGGCTATTGAACAATAAGTGGGGATTAATAAACTAATGGAGAGAAGGAGCCACTGAATTAAATAATTAAATTATTGACGAATTTTCTGGGGATTAACAGAGACGAATGTTCAAGAAATATTTGAATTCACTAGACCTGGAGTAAAAAGAAAAAAAAATTCCTGTTAAACTTACGTATCCCCATCGCAATCCTGCATATAATACAATTGCCAAGGTTCAATTGGCTGCACCTCCTCCCTCGGCCTCTCCTCAACCTTGACGACAATGGGCTCGAGAATGGGCTCGGGCTGTACACTCTCTGTCCTCTCTCTATCCCGAAGTCGATTCAATTGAAGATTTTTCAAGCTCAAGTGGCTGAGGCTCTCACTCAGGCCAACATCAACTCCACTGTCAACCCTCATTGATGATTCCTCAATCCCACTGTCCCCTACCGCCTTCTGCGACTGCTCCTGCACCTCTGGAGTGGCAATATCTTCAGTGATGTCTCCACTGATATCACTCGAGGCTGGTATATACCCAGAGAGAAAGCCCGAGTCCACAATTCCCGAATCCTCAGTTTGTTTACCACTGGAAGCATTCTTTCCAGTTGAGTTGTTGGCTTCGCTTCTTGTCTGTTGCCACATGTTGTCGATTATCGATAAATTCTGATCTATAATTATCGTAATAGTCTACGGCGATGGCCTTGGCTTGTCCAATTTATTTTGTTGAAGCACTTGGAGAATTTTTCGTAAAAATTGATGAACTTTTGGAGTAATAAATGAGAATGCACTTTACGTAATTCCACAGGAAAAAAAAAATCACAAATCGTCAGAGATTGGAGGAATAACTTCTCATGGTCACAAACATTTCAATTTCTTGATATTCACATTAAACGAGCACTTATCACAATTTTCGGATGGAATGACTGCTGGAGACGCGATTATGCTTGAGCATTTCCTAGTGTTGGGGATTTTATTGGACTTTTCGTGGGTTTGGGAAGCAGAGGAAGCTTTTGCGTTGTTCAGCTGTGGCTGGCGTCGTTGGGAATGCAATGAGGACAGCCAGCGCTGCTTGAAGACATTGGAGATTGGCCTGGATTGGGAGAGGGGGAGTGGCACCTCTGGAGGTGGGGAATCAGAGGTTCAAGTAATAGACGTTGGAGGCCGCAGCCAAACCGCAATACACCAGATAATTTGGCTCAGATAATTAATTATCTGGAGGAAGCCGCGCTCATTTGGAATGTTGGTTCAAATGTAAAGTGAAGAGTTGAATAAGAAGATTGGAGAATACGTTATGAGGGGATGAAATTACAGAGTCAAAAAATTATTCGTCTGCAAATACTCCCCAAAAAACGTATTTTAGCTGGAGATTTAGCCAAGCCTCAAAGTGAGATTGAAAAAACTCAAAAAATCTCAAGTTGGGACTCGAAAATCATTGGAAGCTCAAAATAAATGATAGAAAACCGGTAGAATATGTTACGTTCAAGAGAATAAAATATTTTCCAGCAAAACCGAGCTGTGAATAATATTTCCGCCGCGTTTGTCGAGAAAAATCGGTTGATCGCCTTCCCTTTATTAACAAAAATATCACTCACCGGCGTTGGATGAAAACAACTGCTCCGTTTTCACCTCTCGTGCCACTTACCTTGATCTGAAACAAATAAGAAGAGAGATTGATCAGTACAAGATAGCCATGACAATACCAAAGGAATCAACTAGCTAAAATAAATCAAATAGCTTACCCCATCTTTTCAGCTGGGAATGCCTCCTGGAGCAGGTTATCCACGGCGAAGCCCTTGAAGCAGACGTTCTCAGCACACAAAACCATCACTAGCACTTGGAACACATCACCATTCGTCTTATTGAGTCACTTGAAGCCCAGTAAAAATGTCCAAGGCCATCAATCCCTCCACAACATCTGACAAGAACCCATTTTCCCCATTTCTAAAAAATATTTCCCTGTGAAAATTAACTCTAGAACCCCGAATGTACTCTGGACTACTTGACTACCCCAGTTGACTTCCCAAGATGATATTTCAATCCAATAAAAAAATTATATCCTCCATTTTCACCTTTGCTTCCTTCAGCAGTCCTCTCCCCCACTGCACCTCCCCCCCTTTCCAAAGACAAAGGCTCCAATCTTGGAAAACCCCAGAAGCTTCCCTGATGCTCCAAAAAAACCCAATTTTCCCAAGTTTTTTAATTACCCACGAGGAGATCCCGATAGCCCAGCAAACCCCATCAGGAAAACGACCCAATCCTCCCCAAATTAACAATTATTATCTCCAAAAATCCCCACAAGCCCACATCACTTTGTCCCACACAAAGCCTTCGGCAATTCACTCACTGACCAACCGAAAACGACACTGATATCCCGAAACATCCTCAGTCCAGGTCATTGTCTCCAGCAAGCCCGAATGTAAATATTTATAACACACGAAAACCTCGTCTGGATGGCCGTCCTGGGGAGTCTAGTCGGTTACCCTCAGTCTTTGATCGAACCACCGGGTTATCACTAGTCCCACCGCCACAAAGCACAAAATGGCTACTGAATTTGGAGGGAAGCTTTTCCTGCGCGGTCGAATCATGCGCCGCCCACTCCGAGCTGCGCGCCTGCGCGCTCTCCCCCCTCGCTGGGCCCGACGCCATCTTAGGTGGGGAGCCTTTGTTCTCTCAGTGAGAAGGGGAAGCCGGTACGCTCGAGTCTCAATGCCGACAAAATCAAAACAAATACCTCCGTACAGGCTTCGACGAGTGTTGTTATATTGTTTATAATGTGGTTAAAGTGTTAATAATTGCAATGAGACGTTATTTCCGCTGTTTCTCGGTGTGTTAATTCACTGGGGACTGGATTTTTGACTGTGGAATGTGATTTGTGGGCACATCGACGTATTCATTTGTTTCAATTCCTGGAATTCGGGGGGGGGCACGGAGTTGGACGACTTCATGTTATTTTTCGGGAGCTAGTACAGGCTTTTCCTGGAATTTTATCGCCTCAAGCAGTGAAATAAATCGGGATTGAGGTGTTAGTGTATTCGGTTTGCTTGAGAGGTCGAAATAAAGAATTATTTTTTCTCTCTACCGACTCAATGACCTTGTGCTATCATGGCGACCGCCAAGCTTGGTTAGAAAATTATATTGAGGGGTGAGTGAGTGAGAACATTAACTCGAATTATTTTTCATTGCCTAAGTGAAATGATAAGGTCCTTTGGGGGATACTGAGGACATTGGTCATCATTATTTTTTATCAGTGACTTCTTGAGTGTGTCGTCCGGTTTTGGAGGGGGCCAGGGTTTTTTTGGGTAATTGTCAGGGATTTTTCAGTGTCGGTTCAGTATTTTTTTTATTATTCAGTGCTTCTGGTGTGCTCAGTGATTTTGTTGGTGGTGAATAGTTTGTTGTGCTGTGTTTGTTTGTGAAGTGACCACTGGAGGAGAGGCACTGCCAGAGCTGGCGTTGGAGGTCGAGCAGTTGGAGGCAGTGATGCAGCTGGGAGGCTTGGAGATGATCTACAGCAGCAAAAGGTAGGGAATAAAATTGTTCGAAAGGTGAAAACGCAGCGGTTTTTTTCATCCAACGCCGGTGAGTGGAGAAATTCTTTTGGTTATGTATTTTGTTAATAATCTTTGGTAATATTTCATTACAAGCAAATACGATGTCCATTTTTCCTAGTCCAAGGAGTATCAAAGAAGAAGTGAAGGGAATGATCTTCATTACATAGTTATTGGATTTTTTAACAGATTTTATTGCTGTTTGGAAAAATGGACATTTCAGGAGCAGTTGATTTTTTTATTTTGTTAGCCAGTGACATTGAATGCAATTTTCACCAAACTCTCATGAATTCTAAATTTTTGGGCCACATTAGGACGAGAATTTTCCACTTTATTTCAATTTTCAAGGGGGATATAACTACTCAGTGCCAAATGAATTGAAAATTCAATAATTAATTTATCTGTTTTTTTTTATTCCTACAAATTTCCGAGAAATAATCTAATTAACATCTCTAGGTCTCATCACTTGCAATTTTGATGGAACTAAAAATGTCATAATAATTATAAAAAATATATACAATTTATTCTATGGAAATATTTTCTATAGAATTTTATCGACTCACACTTTCCAAATTTTTTTGTTGAAGAAAAATAATTTTGGGGAGAACTTGGAAGGATCCAGGGGAGATGTATGGGAAAAAATAATTATAACAACTTAATTTACAAAATATTTGTTGTTAATCATTCCTGAAAAATTTAATAGGAATTCCCTAAAGCTGCCTAATAAACTGGGATTCTCTATGAAATTTTTATAAAAAACGTAGGAGGAGTACTCACAAATATTTATTGAATTGGGGGGGAGAGGGGGAAGTTGTAATATTTCATGCACTTTAATGTTCACTTTGACGTCTCAATGAGAGTGACTACAGCCGGTTCTTTAAATCGTGCGCCTTTGGGCATTATCTTTTCGTCAGTATCTAGTCTAGATAACAATCTGGAACGAGCGTAACCTTCGGTGGATAATGTAGAAATCGGGGGTGGGGCTTACCGGGGCCGAGCGTAGCCTCCGGTGGGTAAGGTAGGGATGCGAGTGACTTACCTAATGGTGATAGTTATCAGTGAAGATTGTTTCCCCACGTGGATATGCACCATAACCTCCATTTTTGTGGGTCAGAGGTTATGTTCACATACCCACTGCTATTGTTTATTGAAAAAAATTGTGAATAAATCGTAGAAAAAAATGGGTAAAAAAGCGAAAATTGGAAAGCAAAGGAAGGATAAGTTTTATCAGTTGGCTAAAGAGACAGGTAAGTGAATAATTACTCTACATTTGCTGTTAAAAATTCGTTATTACTATTTCAACAAATCAGAATGACTCAGGGACAACCTCAAAGGACTCCAATAACTGTAATTTAATTATTAATAATTTTTTCCTCTGGCTGGAATGAAAAACCTTTGACATTGAGAGATCAATTCTGTTGAATTCTTTCATTAACTTAATTAATGAGCATAAATCTGCAGGGTTAATTAACAGCATGAGAAACATTTTCTCGACTGGACCAGAATATTTGGACTTCAGTCGTCCAGAGTTTGCAATCATAATATTTTTTTATTTTATTCACGACGATTTTATCGGGTACTTGAGGAATTTTTGCATCAGCTGATTCATCTGAATTGTTGATCAATGAAGTATCCATTTAGCTATCACTGAGCGAATGACTGAAATAATAAAAATTCCAGGATACAGATCTCGTGCTGCATTTAAGTTGATCCAACTGAACCGTAAATTCGAGTTCCTCCAGAAGTCCCGAGTATGCATAGATCTCTGCGCAGCTCCGGGAGGATGGATGCAGGTCGCCAGGCAGAACATGCCAGTCTCGTCAATAGTAATCGGCGTTGATTTGTTTCCAATAAAACAAATCCCCGGATGCATCAGCCTGACCGAGGACATCACAACAGACAAGTGTCGAGTGGCAATATCAAGAGAGCTAAAGACCTGGAAGGCTGACATTGTTCTTAACGATGGAGCACCAAATGTCGGTAAAAACTGGCTCCATGATGCCTATCAGCAGGCAGTACTCACCCTGGCAGCAGCCAAAGTGGCGTCACAATTTCTGAGACCCGGTGGCTGGTTCATAACTAAAGTCTTCAGGTCTAAGGACTATCATCCACTCATCTGGGTACTGAAGCAACTGTTTAAGAAGGTTCACGCGACAAAACCCCAGGCCTCACGTAATGAATCAGCTGAGATATTCGTTGTATGCCAGTATTACATTGCTCCCGACAAGTTGGATCCCAAGTTCTTTGATCCTAAATACGTATTCTCAGAGCTGGATATTGAGCCGAAGAACAAACTTAATGTATTCAATCCTGAGACCAAGAAGAAGGCAAAGGCTGAGGGTTATCCTGACAATGATTACACACTTCATCATATAATTTTAGCTTCTGATTTTATCGCTAGTGAAGATGGGGTGGAGAGTCTGCAGAATGCCTCGGAAATTGTCATTGATGACGACAGAATTGCCAAGCACTCGCTGACAACTGCTGAGATTCGTGAATGTTGTAAGGATATTAAGGTCTTGGGGAGGAAGGATTTGAGATTAATTTTGAGCTGGTGGAAGGCATTGCACGCAGAGTTCCATGGAAAGTCTGAAGCTGAAGACGAGGAGAAGGTGCAAGAGGAGGTTGAAGAGAAGCCTGAGGTGGATGAGGATGAGAAAGAGGAGGAGGAGATTGACAAGGAGATCCAGGAGCTGAAGGCAGAGGCTGCGCGGGAATTGAAACGAAAGAAGAAGAAGGTCAATAAGGAGAGGACCAAGCTGAACGAACGATTGAACCTGAAGATGGTGCATAAAGGGGATGAGGGACCGAAGCTCGAGGGGGATGACATGTTTACTTTGAAGGAAATTAAGACCATGGAGCAGTTGGAGAGTGTTACCAATTCAGCACCAGAAGTGGTGGCCGACAGTGATGCAGACTCTGATGAGGATGTTAAGCTACCGAAGAGATTGAAGTACGACAAGGAGAATGGCCACCTGGACAGTTCAGGGACTTATTACAAGAGTGACGAGAGCGACGTAGAGAACTCGGAGGATGATTCAGATAGTGAGAGGTCGGGGATGGGTCTGAGTGACTCGGAGGAGGAGGGAAGGAGTCGGAAATTCGGGAAAAATGTGAAGTTTGAGGAGGAATCCTCCAATCCACTCATCACAGACTTGGACGCCAGGGACAAGAAGGCGAAGAAGATTCATAAAGCCGAGTTGTGGTTTGAGAAGGACATCTTCAAGGATCTGGAGAAGGATGCTGATGAGGATTACGAGTTGGATAAGATGGTCGAGGAGTTCCAGAAGAAGGGGGTGAAGGTTATTGGGGAGGAGTCGAGAGAATCTAAAAAGAAAACTTTGAAAACTGATAAATCGAAGAAAATTAAAGAAGAGGATTCGGATTCGGATTATGATGTCGAGGAGTTCATGTCTCAAGATAAATCTGGAAAGAGGGGGAAGAAAGTCGGGGGAAAGGAGGGATTTGAAGTTGTGTCTAAGGAGGCCACGATGAAGTCGTCGAAGAGGAAACTCAATGATGAGGATTTGGCTCTTGGCTCTCTTCTGGTGCAGAGCAAAAAATCGAGGAGGGACTTGGTGGATGGTGCGTGGAACAGGTACGCTTTTAATGACGATCATTTGCCGGACTGGTTTGTCCAGGATGAGGAGAGACACATGAAGAAGGAGGCACCAGTGCCGAAGGAGCTCGTTGATGAGTACAAGAAGAGGGTGGAGGATTTGAATGTTCGACCAATAAAGAAAGTTCTCGAGGCCAAGGGAAGGAAGAAGAGGCGAGCACTCAAGAAACTCGAGAAGGCAAAGAAGAAAGTTGAAGCGCTGATGGATAATACTGATATCAGTGAACAAGAAAAGGCGAAACAAGTTAAAGCGTAAGTTCTTGTGTTAATTAATTATTATTCCTTTCGGTGAGCACTTGCGTTTGAGTTTTCGTTGGTATTACCTTGATTTTAATCAAATCATAAACTTTGGAGGATTCAAATGAGAAGTTTGAGGTAGCTTTTTTCTCTCGTTAGAGGGGATTTAGCTCGGTTGTAAAAATACTTTTGACGGAATAACTTGGGCTTACTCATTGAAGTTTTTTTTTAATCAATTTTAGGCTGTATAAAAATGCGAAGAAGGAGCCGAGGAAGGAAGTGACATATGTTGTTGCTAAGAAAAGTGGTGCTACGAAGAGAGTGGCTAGACCAGCTGGTGTTAAGGGACGTTTTAAAGTCGTTGATCCGAGAATGAAGAAGGATTTGCGTGCAGCAAAGGCCAAAGAGAAGACCAAGGGACGGGGTAAAAAAACTGGGGGCAAACCACCTCGTGGTAAGCCCAGAGCAAAGACAACCAGAGGTAGAAAATAATAAGCTAAAATTGATAAAACGTTAACTACGTTGCCTCAATTCAACAAGACAATTACAGTGGCTGAAGAATGTACATAAGCATTTGAAATACAGTAATTTTATCCTATTAATTGTGATACATATGTGGATTGCACAAGTTGCCAAGAGAGTTTCAGTGATTCATGTAACTTTCTTCATGATCACCTTGAACCTGTATATTGAATTAAACCTGTCCTCTCTATTTTCAATCATTTGGCACCCGTTATCTGCGACTAATTTCTTTATCCGGGTTTTGTTGCCAATTCGGCAATAACTGTAGGGATTTTAATGAAGGTTGACATTTTAATAATAATTTTCAAGTGACAAGTGGAGGAATTAAAATTTATTGGATAATTTTGATGAGTTCAATTGACGAATATTAAAATTACAGTAATTTCAATGATTTTTATAATAGTTTTCAATTGATAAATTTAACAAGTGAAATTTATGATGCATGAAAATGGAAAAACCTTGATGACTGATGAAATTTAAGTCGCAAGTATCTCAATCATGTCGTAACACAATTTGTTTTTACTTTGTGACGTTAATGACCTTGCACTTTGACTGGTATCGCGCAAGTAGAATATACTCCAGTGGTCTTCAAGGCTTACCGAGTCAAAAGAAGATACAACTGACATTGTATCACATGATTGTTGAGTGTAAAGAGTGGGTTACAATTGAAAACAGTAGTTCAACAAATTTATTTAGGAGGTATTTAAACGCTATTAGATTGGAGGGGATAAAATGGAAATTTACGGGAATCTTAACTAGAAAATAGGATAAGATACTCGTAGGTCCATCAATTCGACTGAAATCCTCAGTTTCCATTGATTTTTTTTTAAGTTTAATTTTAAATGTTGAAACTAGAAATTAATAAATCCAGGAATTCTGTCTGATAATTTGCGGTTTACATTTCCTACAGACTTGGACAATTGCACTGAGGGAAGACGAGGGAATGAAAGAAAAATCGCGAATTTAGAATTAAAACCGATGTCAACATTGAAATTGTGAATTGCTAGAGCTAGGGGTATGAATAGTTTTATTACGTCGCACCGGGGCCGATACACCTATCGGCATGCGGCCTTGGTTAAACTTGACCTTGCTTTTATTTCAGGCAACCCCCTACGTATATAAATGCCTACATGTGTACGAATATGAGTGTAATACATGCACAAGCGAGAGAGAGAGAGAGTAAAAAAATGTTAACCAATAGCAGTTGTAAACTTGACAGTGGCCTCACCGCGCAAATACCTTGAACTCATCACGGGCAAGGCTTTATTGATAACCGCTTCTTTTTTTTTTTCCTCCTCGTCGTTTTTTCTCCTCCACGCGCTCATTATTCTCCGGCAATCTCATTCAAATGGAATTTGAATAAATTACGCATGAAATTCTTTTCAAACTTTTTACCCATCTTTTTGCGTTTTAAATATTCATGCTCATTGAATTATTCACTCGACTCAATTATCCCCACCCGACGATAATATCATTGCACATTATTACTGCAAATTTGATGGACGGATTTGTCAATTTAATCTCATTGAGCTTCGCTCAGCTGACAATCGATGGGACGGAAAGGGAAATGAAAATCTGGCTCTGGAGTAAAATTAAAAAGAGCATTTTGGAGCCAGAGATACATCCGCCCCCCCCCCCCGGGTTTTGTTTGATTGTTTAAAATTTTTATGCACAAGTTGACTGATATAGACTCATGATTTAGTCCCGGAGACGAGTTTTATCTGTAGAATTGCAACGCCCACCTGTCTGTCAGTGCAATTTCAGTGTTGATGTACATAGTCGAGTGTCCCTCATGACCCGCGCCTCCGTCGTTCGTCAAAAGCGCACTCTGATGCAACTGCGTAGCGTCGGGACGCTGCGGTCGATGTCAAGGCCAAGGTTGTCTCTTTTACGATTGTTCAACAGGGGAAATTCGCGGTTTTTCTTGTGTCGCGATATAAAAAAAAAAAATTTCTCCACTTTTAAATATTTTTGCAAAAAAAATCTCTCCACTTGTAAATTTTTTTGGCAATTTTTTCAATTGCATAAAGAAGTATTCTGACACGTTGGCATTTTTTATTGGAGATTTGGAGGTGAAAGGGAGTGATTTTTCGTTTGCAATTCACTGATTTTATGGGGGAATTGAAAATAAATTGGATCCGATTCTTTTTTTATTTAATGAGGAAATATTGCAACGTAATTTGGAGGATTAATGAGGGATTAATAAGGACGAGGGGAGTGGGAGGAAGTTTGAGGGAGAATTGAAAGAATAAAATGAGAGTATGGGAGTATGATTGCTGTGCAATCATCCGTAAAATACATCAGCTGTATCTTAGAATCATACAACTCTGAATAATGACGCAATTTTTTTTTAATTGTATCTATCTCTCGGTAATAAGTACCACTTGGAGGTACCTCCATTGGCCCAAATACAGACGCAACTGATGTGCAGTGAAGCATTCAGCGAGTACATCAGTACCAATGGCTCTATGCCTGCAATATTGACAAGGTCAGGATTGACTGTAGACCTACTCAAACCGAGCAATTATCGTAATAATGCCAAATGCCAAGATTCACATTCTGGGTTATTAAATAAAGTCCTTCCAATGACGAACAATTGTCGTAAATTTTTGAATTCACTAATTGAATTGCTGATTGAAAATAATTTTGTTACTTTGAATTTGAGGTGTGGGTTGAGGAGGGCATAATTGATATTTCAATTCAGGGATTTTTGAATTATTTTACAAATTCTTTTGTACAATTTTCCGGAATTTTTCCACTCTAGTATTCTTGATGAACTCACGTCATTGTTGGCCTTGATTTTTTAATGCAGATACCAAATCTTCACGACAATCTGCCGAGACTTGTTTATTCTTTCGTGACTGAGATATTGGTAAAAATAAAAGAGTTAATCTGGTCAATTCGAGAAACAGATATTAATTACAAGACATGGGGGGAAAAAATTAAGAGGGAGATTAATATTTGGAGGTTTTTGGGGGCTTATGGAAATAAGAGTGGAATATTACTTGTTAGGATGAGACAAAAACGTCACTCATTAAAAATTCTGCGGATGTAAATTACGAAATTTATTGGAATTATTGGCAAAAGGTTTTATCGAAACAATTACGTGGCAAATTATCGGCGGTAATCGTTATTATTTGGCCGATTGAACGACTGTTTTAATTTCTGAAGGAAGTAATTTTCAAGAATCAAGATTTAGCGCGTCATTTTAACGAACGAAGACCCAAAAGATCCTAATATTTAGACATACCGGACGATTGCCGGTTGATGAGCTACGTTAAACCCCATCAAGCCATCCAGAGACAGAGAAAGGAAAAAAAAAATACCCGTGAACTTGGAATGTGAACCTCGAATAGGGTCATCGACAATAGTCGAGCATTTTCCAAGTGCACGTAACGGCCTTGGACCGGGCCAAACGCGTATAGCGACGTGTTGTGCGCGACCAGAGGGTAAGGTCAAGGCCGAGGACCCCAGGTACCCCCGCGCACTGACTTCCCGCGTCATTCCACCAATACAATTAAATCCAGTTGACTAGTGTACGTTTAATGTACGTGTACACATGTCATTTGGTTGGATCGAACGGTATGCGCGCGTCTTTAGGTGTTTAGCGCCTGCGCCGATTGTGCCTGTTTTTCCTCGAGCCATGGCCAAGGTCTCAGCCGGTCACGGGCAATGTTATTATATTCAAAGCTCCCTCGTTGACGCGCGCAGGTGCATCCACTTTTTCTTCTCCCGTTTGTTGCTGTATTTATGCGGTTAGCCCATTTCTTTTTCTTCTCCACGTACTTCTGTAATTTATAGAGAACACGTTGGGGAGGGGGGGGGGGGGGGGTTTAGACTTGGTTTATAAGGTCACGGACAGGTCGTTGGGGATTGCATCTTGGGAGGATAAATTGGGTCGAACTTGTCTCCCAATGCTTTCAGCGGAAACGGGCTAAATGGGGTTAAATGGGAGGGTCGGAGGTGCCCTCCTTGGGAAATCGGGGCTGACGATAATTAATCTCTGGGATGGGTGTGTGAAACTACTGGCGAATTAACAATTCAACACTTGTGGGGGGGGGGGGGGGGGGCGGGGGGGCCTTGGGTGGAGAACAATCTCGGAATTGAAGCCACTCTTGGGGGAATAGGGGTCTTTGCGACACTTCAGGGTAAAAAAAGGACAGGGGCCGGGCAGGCACAATGTCACTGTGGTTTAATGTGGTTTCCGCTAGATAATTAATTATTTTCCCCGCTAGGAGCAACGATAGAAGTCCTTTTGCGACGCGTGTAATTATAATGTCGCGGTTAGGGGGACAATCGAGCCACAGGAAATTCCCAAATAAACTAGGGAAATTATTATTTCAAGTCGCCGGTGCTCATTTCGCCCCCGCGAAAAATTAAAACTCAATTATGTTTCACTTCAACATTCAAGGTCTCTACTCACCTCCTTTATTTTTAATGAGGACACAAGGGGGATGTTGCCTCGGGGATATTGCCTTCATAATACCAACACTTGAAAAAAAAAAAATTCCACTCGTATATTCTTGGGAATTTTGAAATAGCTGTGTTGAACCTTTTTTCGTAACAAGAACAGACGGAGTTCACTTGCTGATGACGTTGATCCTAACCTTGGGAAATATTATACATCTCCTTGTGGGTAGTTGCACGTCTTTTTCCTTCCGCGTGTGCTCCCAGCGACCGTTACAAATTTTTCCCTTATTTTAATAAAGTTTTGAGGGTAAAGGAGCCCAGAAGGGGAGTCGATATTTGGGATTTATTTGGGGGGGTTTTTTTTTTTGCGTAGGTCAGTCATGAACTTGTCGAGTTGCATCAGCTGATGTCATGCGCTGGGAGACCAGGAGCACTCTCATTGGTGAATTCTGAGCGTAGCGCGAGGGGTGCTCAGTGGGGGGATACGTTCAACCTATCTACTTTAAAAAATAGCGGGGGTAGTTGGCGAGGGGTTGGGAAAACGGGCGGACAAGTTCAAGGCCGTTGCGTTGCGGGCCACGTCCGGGCATGCCAACCCAAATACCATTGTTGAGGTTCAATAAATTCGTAGATTTTTCAATGAAGCACGAATTTTTGAATTTATTCATTTTATGAATAATTATTATTTTTTTTTTGTTTACGAACAGACCCTCATTCATATTCGGTTGTTAGTGAAGCCGGGGGGTTTTGGTTGACTTCCGGTTTGAAGGGGAGGCGCAGGTCAATGGGAAGATAAATTGTAGGGCAATTGTGGGATAATTTCCCAGGGAAATTCGGAAAATTTTGGGACAATATTGGGGTGGTATATAATAAAAATAGACAGTTTATCAGAATTTATCTCTTCTAGACTGGCGGTAGAGTGGGTGTTTCCGGTTTTCCCGCATCCTTGATCTTGAATTATCACTGCTAATTCTGAGAAATACGGCGGGTAAATATTCACGTGAACTGATGATGCACAATCATTCTATTATTCTCGATATGCTTCTCTCCAGTGAATCACTCGTTACGTTGTAATCACTGATGGCTGTAATTTTCGGTAATGTCGCTCATCGACCGACAACAGTATCGTCCGGATTACACTATATATTTCGTTATTTTGGGTGTTGAAATTTTATAACTGAAGAAAAAATTTGATTTTTGACAATTATTTTTTTTTCGGAGACTAATTTTTTAGCAACATTTTAGAGTTGTTTTTGCGAAATTTACAATTGTCGCAAGTGTTGAGGTAGCTTAAGGTTTCCAACGGGTTTACGTAAGAGTTTGGAGGAAAGAAATGATATAATTCTAACGATTCTAAAAAAAAAAGAAACATTTGTGGGGACGAATGGAAATGGTCATGCGACCCGACTGACATTACTCACGTCATCAAAATTGCCATTATCACCGTCAGTTGGCCTCTAATTTCCACCCAATCACCTCGCGATTGAGATAAAGTTCATTAACACAGTCGTAAAGTAAGATTTTTGCAGTGAAATGAAGAATTGCCGTCCCCGGATTTTTTCTATTTGCTTCTTAAAAAAAGAATTAAAAAAAAAACAAATGGATTGTCTCATTAACGTCCATCGCTCATGCATACATGAATGCACCAATCGCATTATTTGCAATGATAAATCGATAAAAATTTACAATGACTCAAAATAAATGTTTTATTCAGTCCCCTTCCAGAGCTCTAATAATTTTTCATTGTCAACTGCTCCATGAATTTTAAACAATCTTATTTTATTACAAATTACAATGGGCGAGAGTGCAAATGTCAATCCATTAAATTTTATTATGACCGAAGTTGATGGAGGCAATCGAGGGGGAAAAAAAATAATTGCGCGAGGCGGGAGGAGGGGATTGATTGAATGAGACGGGACAGAAGGAGGTCACCGTGTGCGCGAAATAATTGTCTTCGTCGGCGCGCTAAAAAAAAATCATTAATTCGAATGAAATCCTCCAAAATACCGCAATTTTTTAATTTAAAAAAAAAAGTCTCATTTACGTTGAGTTAATGGGGTTAAATTATTACAAAAATGGTCGCTAAAATTGGGGAAAAGGTGATTTGATAGCAATAACTGTCCCGTAAAATCTGTAATTAATCAATTATTTATTTGATCCACAAAAAAAAAATTTCCGGGTGCGCCGGTGACACATTTTCACTTCGCTACCTCATTGTGGCCGTCTGACGGTGAAAAAAAAATAAGCTGGCCGGCAAAAATCTACTCGCCCCTCTTTAAGCTATTTTCCGCGTCCGCGTGGGCTGTGCATTGAAGCGCGGTAACCTTGAACTTCATCTCGACGATCCAACTGACGTCACTGCAATCGACCTGAAATCGGGCTTGAAAATGGCTAGTCCCTAACATTTGTGGATAAATGGGAGAAATTATAAATATTTAATTAGGAGAGACGTGTGTTTAATTTTTCAAAATAATTATATTATTATTGAGAGGATTTTTGCAGTTAAAAAATCGAAGTCTGAGGAAAATGTCAATGGAAACGGTAAATTTCAGTCGAATTGCTTCAGAAAAATTGCTGGGAATATTTATAAAAAAATTAGGGAATTAATTTAATGGTAGGAGCCTGATGATAGAAGTCACAATATAACGATTGCAAATAAAAATGTGGATTTCGTCTTTTCCAGACTTGCATATCCGATGGAAATTTTGTGGTAATGATCGACATGCATGAATTGATGTTCTTTGTGATTTGATGATCATTCAGACGTAACTCAGGTGCACTTGGCTTACGTTAACAGCGACCTTGGCCATTGGCGGCCTCGAGGATGCCTTTTTTCTCGTCCTCTGCGCACATGAGTAAATGCCGCGTAGCGATTACGGCTGGTGGGAGTGTAATAAAGGGATTATTGATGATTTCGAATGGGATGAGGGGACTTGATTTGTTTTATATTGATGATACTCTTGTTTTGAGGCCTGGGGCGCGGGAAAAAAAAAAGAACTGGACGAAGGCCACGCGTTAGGGGGTATTATTTTATGGGAAGCTATTATCATAAATTTTTGGGAGTCCGCTGGCCGGAAAGGCCACTAGATAAACCTCCACTACCTAAGAATAGTTGCTCTAGATTTGGAGGAAATTAATTGATGTTGAAATCGAACGAATAATAATTTTCATTATTCCTCGATATTCCTTATAATTTTTTTTTTTATAATTTAATGGAAGTTTCGGGGAGTTTCGTCCTTGAACATGTAAAATTTATTTTATAGTTTAAGTTAAATTGCATTCAATGTCACTATCCGCTAATTATTCGTAAGATTTTAATTTTTTTTTTCAGCAGCGAAATTACGTGTGAATTTTTTGCGAATTTTCTGATGGCAAAAATGAGTGATTAGACATTTATTCCTCATTAGTTGATATTGAGATGTAATGAAATATTATTCATTGATGAAATTGAATTTTTTTTTAATGACAATTGTCCGGAAATTGGGAAGGTTTTTTTGGTCATTGAATTTTTCCCTGAAATTAAAAATTTCATTGATTGGTTAAATTTCCATTTCAATTGTTTACGGTTTGATTGATATTGTAATGAAATAGAAAATTATTCATCGATGACATCAAGCCACTGATTTATCGTTAATGAATAAATTTCCGGGACAATTATCATTTTTTCCGCGCTCAATGGAGTTGATCTCGCTGAATGACTCTATCGTCATTCCTACCTCGTCGATCGGCCGTTAAATCATCCCTCCTCATTATCACATTAGGGGAAAAATCATTACGATGATGTTTTCATTTACCCGCAAATATCTCTCAATAGTCCCAGCCAAATTCGCGTAGTGAGCGAGAAAGAAAAAAAGAAATGTCACTCGAAGGCCACGCGCGCTGGCAACTTTATTACCGTAATTATCGTAAATTTTTCCGAAAATCCTCAATCTTTGGACAAATAAGTTTTTAAGACCTCCTCATAACGCTGACAATTTTTCCAATACAATGGTAAATATATTTTTGTCCCGCTGTAGCTGACAAAAAAAAACTGTTGTAAATCAAATATTCGGCTGGTCATACCGCGTTTGGTGACAAGAGTCTTGCGCAAAATTCGTTTCGTCGTTATTTGTTGGAATTGGTAGTATAACGGAGCTCCTGGGCTGGATCGTAAATCAAGGGGAGGTCGTGAGACTACGTTCGACACTATTTTTTTGAAATATATAGCACAGCAGGGCATTTGGGACTGGTGTAAATGTCGTCAGAGTGTTGCATAACAGTGCTTATATTTTTACGATATTTTGAGGAAGGTAAAGGGCCGAGGTAATGCACAAGGTCCATCCACCCCGAGGTTTTATTATTCTGTCAATTCCAACATTGACGGAAATTGTATAACGCCAGTTAATTTTCTCTCCTTCCAATTTTTCCCCCCCTCTCTCTTAACCGGTGAATCACGTAACAATTAAATTGTTTATTGAAATCAATAATTCGGGTCAATCGGCCGTCGGGTAAGCGTAAGGGCTCTCAAATTTATTGTTTAATTCAGCAAAAATTATACCGTATTTTTATTAGAAATAATTAGATAATTTTTTCTTTGGAAAAATTACACCAAATGTTTATGGAAAATTAGGGAAAGACATTAAAATTTTATTCGGGTAATTTTAACGCGTAATTAATTAGGATAATCTGCTGAATATTTTCAATTGGTTTATTTGGGGGGAAAAAAAATTATAAAGAATTTTTTTTTCTTTTTTTTTTATAATTACGAGTAAATTACTGAGAATGAAATTTTTATTTTCTGTGGGAGACTGAAATAGTGCCTTATCTGTTCGTCACTCTAAAGTGACTCGATTACATATCATATATTAGTCGCGGGGGACGGATTCGACCTTCGGCAAATATGTGCAACGAGGAAGTAAATGGTACGCCATTCCGTTGGTGGTATTTCACTGCCAAAACACTTGCATAATGCCCTTGTTGACTCTTGTGACTTTGCGCTCACTTTGTAGTTATACCCAGTCATCTGGGATTAAAAATTATTTTCCGTTTATTACAGGGAAAATATGTCTCGGCAATTTTGTTGGGTCACGATAAGGTTGAATTGGTTGTTCTGTTGGTAATAACATTTGCCGGTGAAGTCATGAGAATCCAGGGAACTTGGAATTTCACGGAATTCAATTGAGTTGAGGGAATTGAAGGATGAGATGTATCAGTCATTTCCTGGATGTTTGATGATTTCGTTTAGATCAGTTGCGAGGCCAGTTTTCGTATTTAGGAATTATTTATAGAATTTTTCACACTCATGTGGCAAAATGTGAATGACGAATCTCATGATTTTTCACCTCGGTACGTTGGACAATTTTATTGAGAGTGATACTTCCTTGGCAGACAATACCACCACTTGGGAAAACTTATGCCACTTCATCACTTCATCATGTACTGGCTATTTTGTAAATTGGATGTTTATAAAATCTTGCCAGGGTATTTCGTTTCGTGTTACAATTTCAAGTGATTTTCCAACTATGTTACCATCTTCATGGGTAATAAAGTGGTTTCTTAAATTATGAGTTATGATTTCTGGGGGTGGGGTGGGAAATTTTAATGCTCTTATGATTTAAATACATTTTAGATTTCCCAAAATTGCCTCAGAATTTTGAATTCACTGGCAATTCTACCGAAATTTTTTGTATATTATTCTCAATAATTAGATTGAGACGATAAATTATGAATTTCAATGTAATTATTTCGGGAAAATTAATGAAAAAAATCAGTGTCTGATTTAAAATTAGTTATCAGTAAATTTTATTAGTTTATTTTTTTTTTTTTATAATTGGAGTGCAATTTTAAATCGTATGCAACTTCTGACCTACTTAAAAAAAAAATTAACCTCAAACTCCAGTTGCATTCTCTTACGAGGGAAAATATTCTTGAGGGATGGGAAAATTTTTTCCCAATGATTATTAATTAGCAATAGGTATCGTTTGTCCACCCACACGTCGACAAAATTGAAAAGGTTATATTATAGTACAATTCATTGTGAATTGGAGGGAAAAGTGCATGGGATAATTGCACAGATGTGGAAGAATACAGATGTAACCCGAGGCGAGCATCGACAAAAGCAAGGGAACGCCTACACGTTCTCGATTCCATGGAACGAAACGAAGTCAAGGGTGCGGCTAGAGCGAGACCATCAGTTGTCCAAGGTGAAAGGGTAAAATAAAATACATTTATAGTTAGTGGATTTGTCTGACAAGTAAGGGGTCATGTTATTGTTGTCCAAACAAATCATTCCCTCCTCGTCAGCGACCCTACCAAACATTGTCTCTGCCTTTTTGCGACCCTCTCGGTCTTCTTTACGTCTGCAATTATGTTTAACATATTGGCTGTACACTTTCTCGTGGACACAGCGTGTGATTTCGTTTTCTAATTTTCACTTTTTGCATTGTCTGCAGCGCAGATGTTGCACATGGAAGCCGGAAGACTGCGAGGGGGGGGCAAAAAAATCACCGGAGATAGGCTTTTTTTATTTCTTTCCTCCTCAGTTCGTGGAATCGTTGGGGAAATTGAAAGTCCCAATCAGCAGATTGTTTTATTTTTATTGATAAAGGAGAAATATTTTAATCGCGTTGATAGAATTTTTTATCAATTTTTTTTCAACCGCGTGAATTGACACTTTATGGAGAGCTCGTTGACTGGGTTTTTGGGGAATTTTTAATGATAAAAAAATTAACCGAAGAATCACAAATTTTCAAATTAATAATTGAACAAATTTTGTGTTTTTTTGTGCACGTGCCATGAGCACATTTTTTGTTAACTTCAATCTATCGGGAAAATCATTAAAAAAAAATGTTAAGATTCCGTTCTCACAGCTGTCGTTATTTTTTGGTATTTATGGGCATCAGTATCTCCCAAGGTCTTTCAAACTTTGCCTTATTCACAGTTGGTGGGCAAAAGAACTCTCATTGGTAGGTTTGGACAAGAGGTGTTATTGAAAGTCATGAGCTCTGGGGTCTCCAATACAAAAGGAAAGTCGACGAGGTTTTCACCACACCTACAGTCGATGATGTAGAACAGACCTCGTTGAAATTTGTCACGGGATAGAGCCCCTCCGGCCCCCCTCTCCTCACCACCCTCTCGAGCAGTTGGTGTCCAGGTTGTTCAGGAAGGGAAAAATTCCGATGCCGGGGGTAAAAATCAATCGTTTACTTGTGATTTCACGCCCCAAACCCACGACTATTGCCTAGAAGTGACTTTCTAAAATGTAAAAGGGGTTCAAAAGCCAATTGTTCTTCATGCAATGGCTGTAATATATTGAACCATTAACTGTTACGTTGAATTTTTGGGAATGATGGACAGAGGATGAGGGAATTGTTGCAGTGCAAGTGGTGGTAAAAGTTTTTGAAAATGTAACGATTGTGAGAGTGTCGTAAATCTAAGGCAGAGTATTCTATACTATTGTTGACATCGTTAACTTTATCCAAGGCTGAAGCCAGGCCCAACTCTTTTTAACCCTTGGCCCATTACTCGGTAATATATGGGCCTGTTACCGAGGGATGAAACACTTTTCCGTCAGAATGATTATTTTTGATTTATGGAGACCGAGTTATTCTCGTCTAAAATCTTTAGTTAACAATGCCGGAAAATCTTATGATTGATTATCAGAATTTTTGCGTACTGTTTACTGTCACATTTTGTGTAAAAATCAGCTGTTAAAGTTGTGGTGTGTAATAATTTTGCAATGACGAATAAAATTGAAATAATTTTGTGGACATTTTATGACGAGCGCATGAGATGATGGGGAGAAGAGTCTTTTACGTAACATAATTTATTGTTGGAAAATTACGCCGGGGATTGCATGAAAATAATATTGCCATTTTTATACCTCCAATTATATTAAGTTCAGGTGATAATGAAAAATCATATGATTCTATTGCCTAATTTTCCGCAAATTTACCTCGAACGGGAATTTTTTTTTTTTTTGGGAATTTTCGATTTTTCTTCTGATTTATTCGTCCCGCTGGCTTCAATTAATTTATAGTTTCGTTGTAAATCATATTATTTTTACTCATGTATTCCCTTTCTATGCAATCTCTTTAACTTTGTAAATAAATTGCTGAACGACAATGAGAATTGAAATGATAAATTCAAGTCGCCACGGATAAATAACGGAAAGATTTTTGTCAATGACGTCAATGCAGATACGAGCGAATAAATAAATTTAATAAATAAATGGCATGCGGATACGGTATACGGACCTTCGCTGAAAATCGTTTGGCAATTGTTGGCGGCTGTCGTTTAGATGTACCCGGTAACCGGTGGTCATAAATTTTTCGATTCTCTCGGTGTCATAAAAATTTTGAAAGCCCTAAATCCGGAATTGGGAGGGACCCCCCGCCCCCCCCGCCCCCCCGGGGGCGGGGGGCGACATCCAGAAGGAGGCGATCTTTTCACTTTCGTTAGTGAAATTGAAAAATGTGGGTCAGGGGGTCACCGGACCACTGGCCGTGTTCTACTTCTTCGCGTTCTTACTTTCGTTTATGTTTGATTTGGAAAGGTACCGGACAGTGGCGCCTCGCGGATAATTTCTCAACTCCAGTGGTACCACGAGAATCCTTGAAATTCATCAAAATTAGAGTTGAGATTGATTTGCCGAATGGAAAAAAATATTCCAGTCAATTAATTTCAATTCCGGGGCATTTGCGAGTTATTATAATTTCTTCGGGGAATTTTATTGATAATTTACAAATGCTGTTGTTATATAAAATTTTCTTATCATTGTCGATGGAAAAAAAAAAAAAATTCTCCGAGCGATTACCCCGGAAACGGCTTTCACTTTTCCCCACCGCCTTTACTTTCACCCCGAGACACTTCTCCACGCGCATATCCACACATTTAAAGAGAGAGAAGGAGAGGAAAAATGGGGTTTGTGGGACACTGGCAATAACAAAGAGTTTACTACTCTCTACCTCGTCTCTCCCTTTCTTACTCCAACTGATGTTTCGCAGTGAGTCCTGGAGGATACAGACATTTCGATGCACTCGTGCCACCTCCACTGGCTGTATATTTTCCCTTCCATTTTTCGTTTTTATCGCGTACAACAAACGCCGAATGTATTTCAAATGAAAATATGTTGCAATGGATGCGATGCTTTCACTTTTTGCTTGATAGTACTGAGAATAATGACGATAGGCTGATAAAAGTAATTAATTGTTGAAATTAAATTTCTAAAAATTCAATTGTCGACAGAAATTGTGGGACTGCAAAGATTATTTTTATTTACACTAGGGGGAGAATTGATTGTTCAACGAGTTAATTATTTTTAATTAATGTTATATTAATTTGAGGGGTTTGAGTTATTAACAATTTTGGGAGAACAGGACAGATGACCAGGCGATGCTGGGGATACAATTTATTAATTGTCCGGAGGGAAAGTAGCTCGTGGCGATTGTCGAGTGACTAATTTGGAATTGATATTCATTTGGAAGCTAGAGGGGCGGAAAATAAAAATTCTCCGCCAGTATTGAATTCCATATTTTGTGACACTGGGTCCTTCGTGGGGGCAGGCGAAAATTGTGGGATAATAGCCGGGGCTGAATTAAATTCTCGGCCTGTCAGTTTCACGTTGACATTATCAGTTGTCGAGGGATTTGTGGAATTGACATTTATATTCTTGAAATTACCGACGATCGTTAGTCAGACGGGATTAATATCTGGCGAGTAAATTTTGCCTAAAAATTAAAATTCAACATTAGCGAGTGTAAAAATTGGGGAAAAAAAAAACAATTTGCAATTGATTTGCAACAATTGAATTGACGTTACGTGAATTTTGTAGTCAAGGTCGTGTGTGTCGCTCAATTTCCCCGAAAATGGCGGGAAGAGGGGAAAGTTCGGGGGTGCAGAATGAAACATATGGGGAGACGCGTGGGCCTTTGATGGGACTTGAGAGCAATTTCCGAAGTATCGCCGCCCAATGTTTACCTGAGACACCGAGGGGAGGGCACAGCACGTGTTTGTAATATACACGAGGCTATAAAATGGCGGATAAGTTGAGGGGTGGTATGTATTAACGTAATAACCGAGAAACAATCGTTGAATCAGAGTCACGACAATAATCGTAAATGAATAAAACGGTTAGAGGCCCTGGGACAACGTACAAACCGGGACTATGACCTTGCTACTACAGAATGAGACGGAGATAGGGAAAAATAGTAGGCACGTGAGGGCCACGCTTGGACCTCGTTAAATCGGAAATGCTAACGCCCCCGCTTGTCTGTCTCCCAGTCGCTCGATCGATACGGTCTAAGCCCCTGCACTTTACTCAACTACTTTACTCACTCACTTTCCGGTAATTACAATTTAATTTGCAATTAATCAAGTCGTGAAAAATATTTTATGAATATGGAGAATTCTATTTTGTTTACTCTAACGGCGAGAGATATTTTTATGGCAATGCCGACCTCCGGAGGGGAATTAATTGTTGCATTTGTATTTACGTTGTTTTTTTATATTTTCAAGTCGTCATTTACTCGAGAGTCCCTCTATTTTGCACTTGAACAAATAGGAAAACCTTTGACTCCCTCAATTTTTAATAAATTTGAAAAGTGGCAGAAAAAAATTGGGAAGAAAAAAATTTGCTGTTTTAAGAATTATAAATTTTTTTTTCAAATAGATTACATCCGAGTGTATTAATGGCTTGAAAGTGCGTGTTAACAGTCATGCGAAGGCGTCTTATTTTGTAGGGCATTCGAGAAGTGGGCCATGACCCGAAAATACCGTCCAATGGATGAACACGAAACTATGAAATAAAAGAAAACAATGTCAACTCTAGCGTGACGGCTTTGCTGGTCAGGCCAGAGGTCACAAAAATGTGTCTCACGTTGCTAAACGATTAACACATTATGTCTAGTTAATTCTGACTCACTTGCTCTTTACATACCTCTCGCTATTCATTTTTAATGCCCTTCGGCTTTAACAATGCGTCTTTCGAGGTTTAAAGTGACGGGAGACTCTCGTTGATGTTTCTCAACAGTTGACAATAGCAGCGGGAGGACTAAACAATATTTTAGATACTTTCAGTCTTAACGGTTTTAAAATAATTTGGGTGAGAAGTATTTGAAAATTAAATGAATCGCAAATTACGCCCATCGTCCGAATTATATTCCGCAGTTTGCCAGTATTTTTTATTTTAAAAAATCGGGTGAAAATTGCTTTTCATAAAATTCTTTCCTCGAAAATTGAAGCGGTTGTTGAGGGGATGGTCAAAAAAATTTAATACAATTTTGGGGAATTTTTGAGTTGGTTTGATTGAGTTGTCTTGGGATAGTGGAAGTTGAGGGGAGTTTGAGGTGGGCAATTGGATCGACAGATCAATTTTCTTCATCCCTTGAATAGATTGAAAGTCTCAATGAGCCCACTCACTCTCGCGACGTTTGTGTGGGCTTTGAATAATAAAGTTTCGAGTGATTGGGCATTTAAAAATCCATCACCATTGAAGATCTAACAATCATCTGTGCATTTTTAGGCGATTAAAATTGTGCCCCCGTTGTCTCGAGACACTCTCACCGCGAAAGTTACGTGAATTAGAAATTCTGAATTAGAAACTTGGTCTAGACTGAGGCCAACGGGACAGGACAAGGGTACCCGCGAAGGCTGGCTTATTAATAACAATTCGAGTGAGAGAGAGAGAGAGAGAGAGAGAGAGAGAGAGAGAGAGAGAGAGAGAGAGAAAAAACCGTCCGCATAGATTCCACGAAACCTGTAACGAAAGAGCCTCAACAAATTGACCCTTAAACCACGGTAAGACAGAAAATGTGAAACTTTCACTTTCTCCGGTGGATCTCGATCCGTTGCGACCCGATTTCGCGAGAGACAAGAAGAGTCACATGAATGGGAAAGTGAACGTTTCACATTTGGTTGTTTTTCTCGGTTGGGGTCCTCAGTGAAATTCATAAACTTCTTTTTTTTTTTAACACACGGGATTGACCCACATCTTCAGCCTCCGATTTTCGTGGATTTCGTAATAGTTTGAGGTGTGAAAAAAAAATCGGCAATTCGGCGGTAGAACAACTCGAGTCTTTTTTGCGATTGCATTTTTTGGGGCTTTTAATTTTCTCTGCATTAAATTTTAATCAGCTTCATTTATATTCTCAATTTTGGGAGTAGAAAATTGTTCAGGGAGTTTACCAGACGTGGCCGTGGAAGTGGAGAATAATTTGAGTATTAAAAAGAATTGAATAATTCGTCAAAAATTGATAAAATCGGGACCGGCCGGTGGTCGGTCAACAGTCGCACCTGAAACAGGGAAAAATGTCAATAAATAGGTCACCATAAATTTTTCTGTATTTTTTTAACACTTGGGCGACGTGCGAGTGTAATTGCCGTGCTCAATTCACCCCGAGTTTTGACAAATTGAACCGATGAAACCGATTCTCTCCAACAGTCCGGGGGGGGGGGGATATATCATCAGTCATTGCGTGCAATAATTCTCGTGTAAATATCCCACGTGATTACATCCAAAAAAGCCTTGACAGACTATTACCTACGCATTAACGAGTCAAGGATATTGTTTGCAAGGATTGATGTCTTATTTCCTAGATGATAATGAGATGTAGTAACCAATTTGAGTCAATCGACAGTTGGACAACACCCAAGTAATACAATGGCTCACAATTTGTTTCATTACAATCATTAAAAGCCCAATGAAATAAAGAATAGATACGGCTGTCCTTCGCACTATGACTTCCACTCGACTTTATATGACTATGGGGAAACATAAATAAAGTCAGGGTCAACTGACGGCGCGTCATCATCCAGTGGTATTATATATCCACACCCATCCTGTGTATGGAAAATACGAAGGAAGTGTTGAAAAAAAAAAAAATTATACCCGGACATTACAGTTCGGCTATTATCAGATGCTCCCCAAATTTTTTTAGTCCCTGATTTTGGGTCTTTTGTTGAATTGTCGGGAATTTTTTTTTCGAGTCCAGGGCCTTCCCAGGTTGACCTATGAATTTAGACACGGGGAGGATTTTCTAAGAATTTCTGGCAGACAGACTGAAGATTTTCTTGAGGTGAGCCTCCCCTTGATTTTTTTTATGGTATCATTAAGCTCTGGTTATATTGCCTAGTCTAGTTACTTGGTATGGGCCTTGGCGGTCTCACGTATGAGGGAACCCCCCGGTTGGACAATTGCACGTGGGGACTTTTTTTCTAGTACACTCGGAGACAATTGAATTGAAATGGGGGAATTTTTGGGCTGAAGATTAGTCGTTAGTCTGTATTTTCAAATGAGTAACAAGTGTTTAAACACGCTCACACCCGTGGAGATGCGTGCGAATGACCTTTTCACGAATCCAAGCGTCTCAATGACCAAGGCTACCAAGTACTATATTTATCATGCTGCTAAGTGAGCCAATTGTACTCGACATAAAAAAAAAAAATTTCTCATGTTTGCACTTGAAATTCTGGCTTTTAGTGATTTTCTTTTTGGAAATTAATGGCGATCGTTTGGAATGATTTATGATGTCAGTTGATGGTTGAGTTGTCCGAGGAAAGTGTATTTCCCTTGATTTTTTAACAAGGACAAGTGCGACTAGTTTATGAGCCGATTCAAGACATTCGCTAGTTGTCTCATCGGGAAATGTTATTGGCGTTAAACCAGTTCCCGCTATTCCAGTTTCTACTGCGCGGTTGCATAATTCACCGACTGTGTAGTTGGATTAAATATTCCAATCTGATGTTCCGTTATTTTCTCATATAATACGTGGCTCGGTGGGGGTGGGGGGATTTTTTTTTTTTTTTCACCAGCTGAACTGGGGGATTTGTTTATTCCCGAGGGCGTACTTTTGTCGGCTGTCTAATCTTCATAGCGCGTTGAGGTAATGATAATTATTTGATTAATGGATCACTTTCGACAGTGATTTGAATCAATTGATCGGTTCGCTGGCGTGAGTTGTTAATTTCTTGGGAATTTTAATTTTAATTGAATTATTCCGTGAAAATTATTTACTTCAATCTATTGGGGTAGTCCAAAATAAATCCTCCTTTCGATTAGCAAAAACAATTGTCAGGGGTGTTGCTTATTTTTAATGAATAGTTTTTTTTTTTATTATTGATAAATTTGTGTAATAGGGGAGTTTAGTTATTTATCCCAGGAATATACGCTGAACGATAGAAATCTCCCTTCCCCCGATGACTTTCCCAACGATTTGATACCTTGGATTTCATCGCTGACCTGACACTGACCAATCGACCCTGCCCCGATTGAGTGTCTATCAAGTCGATATTGTGTAGAATTGACCTCGGTCGTGTATCCACACATCAGCCAACTGAATCCGGTTGCTCGCCAATTGTCCAGTCTAATGGAGAGCTGTCCAGATTTTCGGATTTGTCCGGCTCCCCCTCCCATTAGTCCAGTTAGATATTGTCAGGATGAGCCGTTGGTCCTGGCCCAACTGAATGAGTGAGAAACGTTCAATGGATTTATTTATCTGTGACGTTGACGGAGTACCGCTAAGCCTCCCACTGACTGGCGTGTCCTTTCACGGCCTTACCGCTTGTCATTATCATTTCAAGCTCGAGTAATTGAAAGCTTCTCAAGAATTTTATTTTTTTTTCTCAATCCAAATTTTTTTACGCTATTCTACAACCATTTTAGTTTAAAAAAAAATCGTACGGATAGCCCCAATCGCTTGCCTTTGCGTTAGAATTGAAAATTGAACTCTGACAATTGTTTTATGTAATTGAAAAAATTATCAACAATTTTTTAAGCAACTGCAATGATTTATTTATTCGAAAGAATGGTTGAAAATGTTGGAAAATGTCATTTAAATTATGCTCATTGGGTAATTTTTTTTTTAATTGTTCTCGTTCAATTTAGTTTGAACAAATCGTCGGCTGTAGAGCTACTTTAATTGATGTAGGTACAGTTACGTCTATTTATCGATCTAGTACGATTTGATCTCGATGAAATCGGGTGAATGAAAAATACTCGAAATTCGATAAAATTAATTGCGGTAATTGTATCAATTGAATACTGAGCGGGCTGGTGCCCTTGAGGACTTGGCAATGTGACCCCAGTGTGCAAATAATTTTCAAGAGTCATACACAAAAGACTAACTCATGAAGTACAGACTGTAATCCTGCCCAATCAGCGAACAAACAGACGTACCGCGAATAAAGGTGAGCCTAATTGGTGCAATTCATATTCAAACGAGGTCCCCCGTCCTTGAATGCTCGTTCGACATACCCACGGTCAAATTGACAAGTTGGTTCGCGTAAGAAGATCTCAATTGCTCGGGATATTCCGTCAATTTTCACTCTTAGAAATTTCTCGAAGCTCGCGCAATAGTAGACGTTGAATTTTCAATTAAAAAAATTTCAGTTCAATTCATGATCAATTTGTTTTAAAATCACCTATTCAATTAAAAAATTCTCAATATCTCAAATCCATTGCCCCATAAATTCCCAAAAAATTCCCTCATTTTATTACAATTTTGAATGTCAAAGTGGCTAGACAATTGTTTGAAAAATTGGGATTTAGTGGGCGGTTAAAAATCCATTGAAATTAAAATAGAGATCATCGGGGCGTGAAATTATTCACCGATTAATACTACGAGTACGTACATTTGTGGAGTGAAAGTACCGAGCAATTGCAGTCACGCGAAAATCCCCCATCACTTCTCTCTCATTAATTCAATGCAATTGTAGTTATTTGTATGCCCTCAAGTGTAATTGTAATTATTAATTACATCGAAAATATTTTTGTTCAATTTCAAGCACTGACTGCCAGTCCTTTTCACTTGCTCGCGGAGTTTTTTTTATTTATTTATTTCCATTGCTCGGTCAATTTCAATTTTTTACTGACGCTAAAAGTATAAACAAAGGGAAGGATTAAAATTAGGAACACTTCCCCCTAATTAAATGCAATTGCATTTTAAATGGCTTCACATACTCAATCAGGAATACTCGACTCGTTGCGCTGTTTACCTCGCACATTTTCCTCTTTACATATTTTGTTTTTTCTTATTTTCCTACTTCGATGATTGTGTCAATGTCAAGTGCACGCAGTCAGTGTCGATAAGAAGGACAGAAATGCGGAAAATAATGTCATCGACCTTGAAAGGATATGAGAGTGGAAGTCAGGGCCGCCTTTTGCGTACATTGTTTCGTTTTGGAATTGTCTCTATTCCGTGGGGTTCCTTTGCGATCGAATACAATCACCGGTGGCCTTAACCTGAAAAAAGAGTAAAAAAAAAAAAAATAAATTGCATCAGGCCGCAGCTCATCGTCTTTGAATTCATGGCCGTCTATGCCGGAACACTTTCCACTTGCGGCGGTGATGAGCGAATAGTTTTGTCGGGTTTTGGTACACGAAAAATATGTATTTGTTTAAATTTTGATAATGGGGCTTGCGCAGGTTTAATCAGCTGCAATTGTTTGCGCGATGACAATATTTCCTGGGGAAATTAACCGATTTCTCGGGTACTCCTGAGGTCATAGAGTCGAGCCAAAAAATAATACCTCCTCTTTTGGAATAGTTTCAATTGAATTTTCGGCAGTTGTCAGTCAAAGCCGGAAATAATTAGGTCAAGACTCTTGAAGATCTTTCTTTTTGTAGAATATCAATTTTGTAAGAATTGTTTTCATTGGATTAATGAGGAATTATTTACTTCAATTGCAGTCTCGTTAATCCGGGATTTACCCGAAACCAAAATTCCGATAACAAATCGGGGAAAATATAGAGTTCTCGATCTGTCGTTTTTTTTTTTTTCTCTTTTCCTCGTTCTTTTGGACTCCACCGATAACTCCGGGGAATGCCAATCGTCATCCCCTTAAGGCCTTGAAATTATTCTTCGGTGGGAGGTCCTGAATCTATATCTACTCTTTATCTTCTCACACGATTCACCATTTCCATTCGATATTCAAGGGCGATAATGCATAATTCAAGGCTGCAATTTCCCTCGGTGAAGTTTATTAAGTCGGGAATAAAGGGAACGAAAAGGGAGGCTTAATCTGGGGATTTTTTTTAAGAATTATTTTTAATGCAATTGATTATTAAATTATATTCAACGATTGTATTACTCCTCCCTCCCTCCCCTCCCCCCCATTTAATCACGAGGACAGATACGCAGTCACGTTTACCGTATCCTTGAACTTGGCACGACGTTGGTTCTCCACCACTTCCACATCCGTGCCACGCGATTGATAACACTGGCTGTTTATTGGTGCACATACAGCTCAATGCAGCTGTAATAGAGGATTGAAATTGTTCTATAGGTGTAACTAGTGTTTTTCCTCTGTCCGCAAAATGCAAGGTCATAACGCATGATAATTATGATGACTCGATACCATATAAGTCTATTTTCCAGTCCCTCCGACGTCGTTTGATAATTTTATCTGCCATTGAATCAGCCACTTTAATCTCCGTCATATATTATTTTTCATTTAATGCACATGAAAACATTCCGGGGCACGTTTTTCATTTTCCAGGATTTTTTTCGCTTTTTCCGCTCGCGATGTTTTGATAGCCAAGTCACTCGGCAAATTCATAAATACGGAATATTGATGATGAATTATCGATCGAGATGTGCGAAGTCGTTAATCCAATGTATTATCGTGCGATAAAGTATTTATCCGAATGCTTCCGGAAATAAAATAGCTCTCAAGGATGAATCATTTTTATTTTCGTCGAGTGAGACGTAATGAAATTCGACATTGGGATTTTTTTTTTTTTTTTCGCTTTCTGATCTCTCACCCTTTCGCGGCGCTTTCAGACTCGATCTATTCCGTGGAAGGATAACGGGTTCGCCGTTGATGGCCTTGCGATGAGATATGGAATGGGGGATTAGAAAATGAATCAATTGACTTTTTTTCCAACGGTTAAATATTACTCTCTCGCCCTCTTTGTTTCCGTTGTTTGTTCGACTAAAAATAACGAATGTCACCAGGAGTCTCGGGACTTTTTAGAGGTGACTCCCAGGCTCGCGGGATCTTTCCGACGGTATTCTCTCTTTTTTTTTTTTACTCATGGGTTTTTTACGATTCCATGCAAAATCATTTCGCTGTATACACAGAAAAAACATCCAAGGCTGGTCATAAAATAGGGGGAGGGGGAAAAAAAATGTGGAGAAGCGGAGAAAAGCAAATTGGAAAAGTAAAAGGAGATGCGGAGAATTACGTGCGCAGGTGCACTTCGTTTCGGTTGCTTTTTATGTTTTCTTTGACGAATGACAAGTTCATAATGGCCCTTAGAATGAACAGAAAAATTGAAAAAAAAGAAAATTTGAATGACCGGGAAATGCCAGGGAAAAATCCGACAAATATTGAGATGAGGGGATTAATTTTCTTCTGTGGAAGTACAATAAATTTCCACTTCATAACTTCCATTAATTGGCATTCGGGGAGAAATATAAAAAGCGATGGGTGTAACGTGACTCCTGAAACGCAATAGAGTGCTCTCGTGGGGGGGGGGGGGGGGGTAGACCCCAGGAACATTCATCAGTTTTTCGGTGTGACCTTGACCCACTGAGAGCCCGTGAATAACACAAAACTCCCCTATTTTCCTTGGCAGATGCCGTAATTTTCCAAACTGCGGAAAAATACAGGCGGGAGTAGTTAAAAGGGGGAGAAAGGCCACGGCCGGTGGATGAACAAGTCCACGAGCCACCCCATATCAGCCTATTTTTTCCTCAACCCTCTAATACTGGGGAAGAGATTGAAAATTGCCTGAGCGATTGGTAATTGAACCTAAAAATCACCAAGGGACTGGCAAAATTCGTGGACTTGAGGAAAACTCAAAAAATTAGGTCGGAAATAAAATAATAGGGGAGGAATAAACGCACGTGCGTGATCTTGGGGTGGTTGTAGAGGTCGAAAAAGTGCGTAGGCCGAGGGGGGGTTGGTCCACGAATGGATAGAGAGAGTGTCTACTATCTCACTCGGTCGCTCGCTTCATTTCCCCCCCCCCCCCAGTTTCTCGCAGCGGAAAGCCTCACCCTTGACTGGGTGACCCTGACCCGACTCACGCCGAGCCCTCACTTGCTTCTGCCCTTGGTACTATTTCACCCTTAGGCTATCCCGTATTACGTCGTTCATTCCGAATTTTTACGCTCACAGCATCTCGCCGCGTCTGACCGCAGCTAGGATTTCTACTTGATCGCGATGAAAGGGAAATCTGAACGGACAATTGAAATTTTTAATTTCTGTACTTCGTACGTAATTTTTTTAGAAATAAATCGACATTTTTGGCGACCGGAGGTCCGAAATTCAACGACTGGGAAAATTAATGACGACAGTTTGGATTTACAAATTATTTTCACTCGGGAATTAAAACGACAAAAAAAATTATTAATTTTCTTCTACTCCTGAGAACCGAAGGAGATTGTCCTTCAGGAGGCCACCCCCTTGGATACCTGACGAAATTGAAGTCCCCCTTGCGTCGTCAAAAGTCAATTCTCTGAAAAAGTAAAAAAAAAATGATCCATCGGTGGAAATTGAATTTACCGGGACTTTCGCTACCGCCCACTAGTTATCCGTGATAAAAATTTTTTTTTGTCTCAATTCCGGGGGAAATACGCGTAGGAATAAATTGAATGGAAATGGATATCCTCTGGAAATCTTTGGACACGTGTCGCGAACGAAGTGACGAGATAAATGGAATGAGAACCGTCGCCAAAAGCAAAACCTCCACGTGCCCTCTTCACGTCTTCCATTGACCTTGAACCCCTTTCAATACGACGCACACCAGTTGTACGCAGAAATTCACCCTCTCCCCCCCCCCTTTCAATTTCCCCGGTATCATCACTGAGTCTGATAATGCTCTATCACAACATCAGCTGATCGATATCGAGTAATTCAAAGTCGATGAATGCAAGTAATTTCTGTCAAATCCGGTGAGCTCCCTCTGGATATGTTCCACCGGGTGGTGGGAGCGTTTGTCGAGGGGCTTCCAGGGATTTATTATCCCCCAAGATTTATTCGAGCCACCCTCCCTTCATCTTCAAGTCTTTCGTCAATTTCTCCCCCCCCTACCATAGATTATTTTCGTTTCATCTGGGGCTGAGTACGCTCGCGTGACAGAAATACTGTGGGTAGAGAGTGGAGGTCCTTGAAAATTCGAATTTCAATCGGGAGATACTTTAAACTCCTCGGCTACAATTGCCCCAGAATAATTGACAACTCAATTGCGACAGATCATTCTGATATTAATAAGAAATCAATCCCTAGATTATTTCCAACGTAAAATAAACGTAATTCCCATTTTTTCTTTCGTCCGAAATGTTGACAGGGGAAAAGAATTCTCTTCATTTTTTTTGGAGCGCAGCAACTGTACCTCCGCATAAAATTGAGTCGATAATAAAATCCGGATACGTTTCCCCGGAATTTTCATAAATAGGGAATTCCCCAGAATTGTCGGAGCTTATTCTCGTGAATGTGCTGCACACGCTATTGTTGTAACTGAAAATAGACAACGCCTGTTGCTATGGCTCTTCGATAGGACGACGAAAGTGATGATGACAAGTGGCGAAGGAGGCGGAGGGGGGAGGGGGTGGGCAAAAGGATGTATAACGAGGCTCCTGTGTTACCCAACCCCTGGATTGTGAACCCCCTGGTATACTGGCTGCATCGATCCATCTCGCTTTCCTTGCCGCACACACGGTGCAACAACCCACGCACTGACCTCGCTCGTCCTTGTCAGCGGTAGAAGGACCCCGAGGACAACGTGACCTTTGATCGTCCGGTGCCACGTGAGTGGGCGAATCCACGTACATCTGTATCTTCCCTAGAACTGCCACCAGCACTCGGCAGAAGTTTCAAATCCCCCCCCGTCGGCTCTTACCCAGACCTCGAGAGTCCTAGTGACACGTCAAAGTTCAAAAGCAGTGAGACCTCTCGTCTTGGGAAATCGGATTCCCCTTTCAAATGAAAAATCCGGGTAAATTCCAAGGGGAATTCAATCACATCCGGCGATTTATTGGAATTTCAAGGGGAATTTGGTGGTTGACAGACTGACGTGAAAGTCAAGGCCTAGTTGGACGCAATATTTTTAGAATTCCGGGGCGAATTTATTTTGCGGATTATCAGTCGATCTATTACGTAATCCTTGGTACTGTTGACACGAGGAGAGGAAGCGTGACTCAGAGATCATATTAATTACACTGGTTTATGAATTTATAGCGACAGATGCGTTTGCTCAGGCGCCAATATAGAGCCTTTGCTCAATTAGCATCAGCTTATGCAGCAGTGGTTCATAAATTCCTAGTCGACGCGCGGGGGGGGATTTTACGTCTACTTTACCGATTACACTTAATCCTCAGCATCCAATATGGGAAAATGGTAATTACTCTTGGCTCAGTGGATTCCTCAAAATACAAGTATCCTTGTTGCTGTATTCCCGCGTCTTTTTCCTCGTCAATATTTTTTTTCAGGATGATGATGTCACTGGCGCAGGAGGAAGTCAGTGTCGTATTTTATTTTGCTAACTGGGCAATGTCAATTGATGAGGTTAATATTCAATTTCCGGATGGAGTTGAGAGTTTTTGCGAATTATTCGGGTTACGCGGGGATCAAGTGTGATAAATAAATCGTTGAGATTCAGGGATTCAGACGCGATGAAAGTTTAATGAGAAATCGAACGAATTCGATTTAAAAAAAAAATCATTGAAAAATTTGCATCGACGGATTTTAATAAATAAATTATTCTGCCGTAAAAAAAAATTGTTTACCGAACATATCGATTGGGAAATTCGCGCTGTGAATTAACGAATATTAATTGAATGATTTTTTTATTCGTTTGATTCATCGGTTGATTTTTTTGAAGTTGAGGTTGATTTTTTTGGGGAAAAAAATTCTTTCGGGTTTTTTAATCGGAAGTCGCGGAAAAAAAATGATATTGAGACATGGGCATTTCCGGTGAAGATGATCACAGACGATAGGGCAGATAGAACGCATCGGAGTGAATGGGTGTGATTCACGAGGCGATTCAATAGTAAAATTATAATGGCGCCTGGTGAGTCAAGCTGATTCACCGGTCACGCGGTTGTGTACAAATGGATTACTCGAATTCACTAGATATCGTCATCCAAATATTCTCCCGTGTATTTTCCTAGTGAACTGAAAAATAGAGCGAGACTGAGGGAAAAGAAATCCAATTATTTGGTGTAAACACATTTTAATCCAAGGCAGAGGTCGAGAGGGAATTGATTCCGCGAGTGAATGCCGCCATCCGACAGTTGTCCTAGAGCCAATGGCTTTTTAATTGTTGAAGGACGATGGAAATTACCGATTGAACTGAAAGGATTACGAATTAATGAGTCACACGCGGGGGATTAATTAAATTAATAAACAATCTCAAAAAATACTCAGCCCTTGATAATTGACATTTCTCCCCTCGACATTACTAAATAAATAACTTCAATTACACGTGATTAATTTGTTTCCAGTGCGACGAACATGGTTGAACATTGTTGCGCAGTTGTAAGGGTGTGATCAAGGATTTTTCTGTAGGGCCTTGACCTTTTGCCCTTTACTACCCACGTGTCGATGTAAATACAGAGAATTTGGGCTGAACGAGGGGGATAGGGACAAGGTCGCCCAGTGGCAATGGGCAAAATTAATCTCGTTGGAAAAATCTGGTAACGGCGTCACAAAAATATCACTTGACTCAGAACTTATATAGGGTTATCAATTTAAACCGTCATCCGGAAATTAAGGATTTAACTTTTGGCTATTTATCCTCGAGCCACACGTACCGACAAAATAGTCGACAATTGACCTTGAACTCGGGAAAAACTTGGTGTCCCTCGTGGCTTGTTGGGAAAATAATAGAATCTGATATGAAAGAAGAAGAAAAAAAAAATTGGTTTAGCCATTTTTAGGGTATCCTCGACCTTTCATTGAGCGGCCGGACGGATTAATTTATTTTACGTCACACATTCGCACACGCCGCCAACTTCGGCGATGACAGGCTGTCAAAGGGTGGCTGTGAGTGATTTTACCTCGAAATGTTGAATTTCAATTCCACTTTCAATTGAAACATTGAAACAACACTCGCCTAAAAAAATTGTACAAGTAATGAAAATTTTTTTAATTTAATTTTTCTATTTGTTGTCATGAAAAATCATTGCGATTAATTTTAGGAGTAAAAAATATTCAGAATCCAAGTGGGCACCCTCTGTTATTTTTAATATCTCATTCGCGTATGAAATATCGTAATTAAATTGAAAAAAAAAAATCCCGTCGGCCGTGGATAATTAAATACAGCCACTTAGTGATGTGTAGAAAGTATTTATTCACTTTGGAAAGGGGGTCGCAGCTGTCTCTGTACACTTCCAGTTTCCAGCCACAATGTTAACCATAATTCATCAATCCCCGTAGGTCCGGAAAAAAATAAAATAAAATAAATAACCCACCCCTGCTATCATTACTGGGCCATCGATTGTGCACACGCGAAACCACCTGAGTTTACATATTCCGCGTGCGAGCAAAAGGGCCTCAGTAGGTGTGAATGTAATCCCCCGGTGCAGTAGTTAGCGGGGGGAATGGATAAAAAGGTTTGGAGGAGGAGGGGGAGGGAGAAAGAAACATTAAGAGAAGCAGGTGGTGGGCCCAGCATGAGGCGACGTGCCAGCGCCGGGTGTGTATTCCTTCGGTTCGCCACCTGCCTGACCCCAAAATATCCCTTATGACTTATCAGCACTGTCAGCCCCGAGAAATTCGGTTTTCTTCTTTCATAACAGTTTCGAAAGTGTTTTGAACTCCTAACGAGGCCGGCATTTGTTGTAGGATCGAGAGGTCCAATGAGAGAAAATAAATATCAACGGCAGGATGAATTAACGTGACAACTGCGAGCCCCAATTGGAATTTCTTTCTTATCAAGCTCTCTCCTTTCGAAAAATTAGGAATTCGTCGCGGGTTAGTACGGCTGGCACCTTGAGATCTACGAATAGGCATTGCTAATTAATTTTTAATATGATAATGCAGGGGAAATACTGGGAGATATCCATCGGCAAGCGGGGAGTCCTATCAGGGGCCTTAAATCAATATACTCCAACCGCTGTTGACCCACATTTTTGGAAAAATAAATAAGGTAGAGAGCTTTTATGCTCAGCATGTGCCGAGTGCTGCAGACATATGGGTGTATGTATGCTGTAACGACCCAGGAAAAAAAAAAGTCCAATGTGCCGTTGATCTGACGCACCACCTGGCCATTGTCGATGCATTACAACGCGTACCCTTCCAGTTGCACCAGAGTTAGTAAACCTTGAGGGTCTCCGGGCTGTTTAAGCTGGCAGAAGCCAGCCGTAACACCGTTTCCACTTACATTTGACGCAACAGTAATTACGAGAGGGACAGCTGGGGCACACTTCGTGAATTGCTTTTTAAAAAAAATCAAATTGAAGCCGGGAGGTTGGGTCTCATGGGTAAATTGGGCCTGATATTGTGCTAAAATTTTTTTCATCCCCGCGGAAAGATTTTTTCCTCCAAGCTCATGGATAATTAATTAATTATGTTCCCCGTTTTTTGCCGGTAGTTCAATATTTCATTTAACATTCCCTTTTTGTAAATAGATAATCGGGCATGCCGACAAAAATGCCGGAGGATTAATTTTATCCCCTCAAAAAAAAATCCCATTCCAACCCCTCAATTAGTCCGGACTGTTTGAAAAATCCTGAAGTGTTAATTTCGCCGGGAGCGCCCTTAGACCAGGGAAAAATGAAGCCTTGAATGAGTCCGTCGACCTGTCCCGCCAGCCACCCCCAATTCCAGCAGGTGGTCGAGCTAAACCTGCAGCGAGGACATTGGCACGAGACATGAAGCTTCTTGTCTTCATCTCAGATTACTCGGTTCATGCCCGGCCACTGCCATCAGTACGATCATGCAATCGAGGTACACGCATATACAGAGGGGTTGGAGGGGGGGGGGGGAGATAGCTGCTACCCGTATTACTTTAACGACCACCCGAAATGTCTCCCAAAAATTTTGGTAATGCAAGACTCCATGAAGGCTCCGAAATTCCCACACATCTCTCACCCTCTCGCCTACCCAATCTCCTTTTGTATATGCACTCTTTGTCTCAGCTGAGAGCTTTGTTGTCTGGTTGAGGGGGGTGGTCGTCGCCCGTTGTCTGCGTTCTCTCGG